>JAANSO010004312.1:0-10244 GCA_036507315.1 Lepidocyrtus fimetarius | reverse complement strand
CAACCCTGCCAACACACCTAATCCTTCCGGACAATTTAAAGCGTTTTCAATTTGTCAGTTGTGGAAAACGAGGAACGGAGGATTTACCTTTAAATCAATTGTTTAACGTGTTTGATAAAAATGTCTGGGGTTTTACCTTCCTCTTTGCAATTATTCTTCCCGGGTGCTTAATATTCCTCACCAGAAAAGGCGATGATTCCGCGGGCTTAGTTAATATTGTGAATTTCAGCAAGCATGCTTTCTCTATTTTTAAAACCTTCGTGGAACAGGGAGACCCATTTTCTGGTGAAGTCCTCAAGGTATCCAAGCTTCGGCTTATCATTGGTTCTTTTCTCCTAGTTGGAATTGTGTTAAGCAACGCGTACAAAAACACAAATGTGTACAATATGATTGCCCCTAGCCAAGTTTTACTCTATGAAGAGTTGGAGCAGCTTGTCGCGGACAATGTAAAAGTTTACAGTAGACTTGGAACTGTAGCAGAAGCATATTTTCAAGAATTGGTAGTGGGAAGCCATTTCTTCAAAAAATATAAGAAAATGATTTCTCAATTTAAAAGCGGGCTAAATCAAAGCCATATTTTAAAACATGATGGAATGATTAAGACGCAGATGACAAACAAACCAAAGATGCAGGTGCATAAAAACAGTGGAAAGTACATTTTCTATTCCGAAATGAAGTTCATTGAGAAATTATTTAAACATCCAGATAACATTACGTATTTAGAAAAAAATGTGTCTGCACCGGTAAACTACACTTTGGAGGAAAACAAAAACCTGGCTAAATTAATTGAAACTGCGATTTTGCATCCATCCACCAAGAACACGTTTTTACAAATACCTTTTGAAAATATTTCAACGGATTTCAAAACATCAAGCGATCTGCTGGAAAGAATACTCTCTGACGAGTTTTTAAATTTTAAGGATTCATGTTCCAAAACGGCGGCTTTTATTGTTCCGCAGTTAATATCAAAAAATGTTAAAAAAGAATTTCTCAAAGGGGAAAATAATGACGTGAGAATAAGCAACAAAGTTTTTGGGCAAGGGTTTCATGCAATTTACTTGGATGGTATAGTCCCTCCCTTTATTTTTGAACGGTTGAAAGGGTCAATCTCGGGGGGTCTTTGGAATCGCTGGATAAAGCTATTTACGGAAGATGCTTCGATTGAAAGTACAGACGCTGCGACAAGGTCTGTTGAAAAACCGAAATTAAACGGAAATGTCCTTGTAATTTTCTTAACTTTAGGAATTGGTGTGCTTTTATCATTCCTTGCCTTTTTATGGGAAACTAGAAAGGCTGTTTGGTATAGAAGCAAATTATTATATTGGAAAACCAAACGTAATTTCAAAGTTTTAAAGCGTAAGTTTATTTTCAATTGTAAAACAATTTTGAATTACGTAATGAAGTGCAATAGTTAAAATTATTTCAAAGTAAGACTACAAATATTTTTGCTAATGAATTGTCAATAAAGTTATTGCGTTTGGTTAACTTTTATTTTCTTTATGATTTACTGCGGTTCCAAACCTACTTGCGCTTTACATGAAACTAAGATGTCCTGAAGTAAGTCGATGATTTGATACAAAAAGAATAAATTTTTGATTCTACATAAACTATTTTTCACTGTCAAATATTTCATAAGAATATTTTTGCATTCCATTAATAGCTTCATAGACAAATTTAAAAAGTAACTTTTAGAGGTAAGCAAGTTAAGAAATTCTTTCATCAAGTGCAAGTCTCCGTCATTTACTTATTTCTGGTAATAAATTTTCAAACTAAAACTAAATCAATGTGGGTTCAAGGAAAAAGGATTACTCATCTTGAAATAAGAATAGCTCTTAATTTTAAGGCTATTGGAGCAAACAGAACGGTCTTACATGAGTCATTTCATTTTCATAACTGGTATTAAAAACGAGATTCTATATGAGCAAACAAGGTTGATGTTGTTTTTTATTACGGGATTCATTAGGAATTTGACTGTGTTTGCAAAGATTTATGCTTTATACAAGGGAAAAGCAATACGTCGATGGCTCAGGAAAAAGGGACAACTCAATTTTCAAAAGTCAGGAATCGGGAACAACTCAATTTTGAACATTCAGGAAAAAGGGACAAGACACCGGCGAAGCCTTACCAGAAAAAGGGACAACTCTGGTGACTTGTCCCCTTTTCCTGACTGTTCAAAAATGAGTTGTCCCCGACTCCGACTCCTGACTTTTAAAATTTGACTTGTCCCCGTTCCCTGAGCCAACGACGAATATCTAACTTACAATTTCTTATAAAAGAAGGATATGAGTGAAATGCTGTCTGCAAATGCTAGTGACCACTTTTCTATGTTTTGAGTGATTGCCTAAATGCGTTGCATTCTTGCATTGATAGGAAAGGCAGATCATAATATGAAAGCAAACTCAAATAAAAGGCAGCACTTTATTTAACAAAAAGGAAGATATTTATTTAAAATTCAGAGCAAAAGAATTTAAGAAAAGCAATTGAAACCTTGAATGTTGAATGCCCAAACTAAACGCTAAGCTCAATTATTATATTGTTTGATTTAAACAAGTCAGCCACTCTCCAACCAAATTTATCCAGTTCTCTTCTCGACCTTTTTATAAAACTAAAGACCTTAATGCTAACCTTTGTACCTTTTTACAGAATCTCCAATCTTTCATTTTTACAGAAAATTATAATGCATTGTTTTAAGGATATGATGAGCAAAGGTTGACCATTACTCATCCCAGATCATGCGTATGAGCGTATGAAATACAAGACGGAGCTACTGTTTCGATTCACTCGAGAATACTTCCATTGCACAGGAAATGGTTCGTATCATTTAAAATCATGTCAGTCTTGAAGCAGTCTCTTTTGTGTAAAGAATAAAAGCTCTCAGTCTAAAAAATTATTCCTTTCATCTTCAGTACTCTTAATAAAATTAATTTTTAGCCGATTTTATCGTAAATTGTGTGAATATAAAATCGGATTCCAAATAGTTTAAAAGCGTACATGGTCAAATAACATCTTAGTGCCATTTTGATAAAAAAGCTGACAAACAATAAAACCTGTAATTGGAAAAGGTGGGATTGCAATTTTACACCCGCAAATAAAGAAAGGAATGTCTGCAGGAAGTAATTATTGGTGGAGAAGAGGAGCAAAAGCTGTGGCAATGATTGATGCGGTACAGTATTTAATTACTGTCTAGTTTATTTTGTATTTAACATTATTTCTTTTTATCTTTTCTGGATTAGTTAGCGTCAAATGTTCGAATATATTTTTGTGAGTTTAGGTGTGGACAACACGCGGATTAATTATCTGTCTGTGGGAAATGTTCTATTATCAACTATATGTAAAGCAACATGAAGAGAAAGATCGAAGTAAGGATACTGTTTTCGATCGAATGGAAGCCCGTGTCATTTTGGAGATACTGCAATGTAAGTAAATTAAGTATATTTGAAAGAATAGCCTGAATCGTAAAAACAAATCTAATCCGAAACTTATTTTTTTCAGCTGTAATGCAGAAACTTTGGATTAGCGTTGGTCTCCGTGTCACGGGTTTTTTCTTGCAAGGATATGGGATCAGGGTCTTGTTTAAAGCTAACAAAGTAAATAAGAAAAATTAAGCATCAATAGAAATTGAGGAGTTAAATAGTTAAATCCAGAAATTAATTTGTTTTACAATTGTTTTAATCAGGGGGTTGACAAACATATGAATGAGAAAGCGGTTTGGATATACACCGCGTGCACAACCCTTTCCTTCCTGTTTGTTGGCACCGGGTTTATTTTATGTGATTTCTTTCGGAGATTTGGGTTTGACCTTGTCTTCCGGATCATTTGTCTGATGATTGTTCATATCAATCGGTTGAGCGGACGGTGAGTAAACACAATTTTAAAAATTACATTTGATAAATTTACATTAGATTTAAATAATTAGCATGATAAATATATGAATATCGTCATAATTATTGTAGGAAGGAAGCCGGGGGGATGCTGGGATCATGCGGAACAGCCTGTTGCTGGAAAATCAATCTCCAAGCTGAGGTCTAATTAATTTGCAAAAATCATTTCTAAAATTCTGTATTTCTATATAGAAAAGATATGAAAATGTTAATTAAACTCATTTTTTGTGTTAATACATCTATAAAATCCTAAAAAATTAACAATTAAATGGTCTTGTCTTTGTCAATTATGTATAAATTAATTTTGAAATCCAAGATAAATAATAAATCTTTTAAAACATTTATAATTAAACTAAACTACAGTTAAAATAAATTGTGACTTTGATCCTCCTACACTTCTCTTCATTCAGTTTTAAAACAAATTCGTTTTTCTTGCAATAAATAAATCCAATCCAGAAAAAAACAAGCAGCTCATGAGTTAAGATTTCCAATGAAAAAGTTATTCACATCAGCACAGTCATTTAAAGCTCAGCTTTTGCCCCTTTCCATGGATAAAAAATCTAACAATGAGTGAAGTAACAAAGGAGAAGGTCAACGGGCAATGTGAAGTAATGAAATCATAGCTAAATTACGAAAAAATAATCTTGTTTTCCTTAAATACTGTCAGAGCTTGGTAAAATACAATCTTGTCATCTTTTTCCTTGTCATGGCTTTCGATTCCCTTCCATGACCAAACTGCATTTTTAAATCAATGGTCAATGGAAATCAAAAACGAATTCAGCCCTTTTGGACTCTTAAGCTAGCTTAGATTTTCTCTTTAAATGAATAAATGCTCTTAGGGAAGTAGGATTCCTTCGCTTTCTTCCGCCACTGCAATAAAAAATCTGCAGCTGAAGAGAAATAAAAAATGATGAACGGCTTTGATTATTTTCATGCAATGCAAAAAATCTCATTTGTGACAATGCACTATTTAGCAACAGAGGAAAAGAACATGAACGAGTGGAAGTTGAATTACGAGCAAAAAAAGGATCTGCTACAATTCGGTGGATATTACCACTACAATTCAATTCCCATTTTATTGCCCTGCCACACCTTTTTTCTCTCGCAGAGCTGCGTACCAAAATATTAAATCTAAAACAGCAGCAGAAGCCCTGTTGAACTCGAGCTCAAAAAAGTTTGATTATTGCTTAAAACGTTTCTATTTTACAATACATAAACTGCAGCACCCTTGTTTCTGGTTGATCCTTTTTGTCATTTCTTGTCCCAGCTTGAAGGTTTGAATGTTGAGATTCCTTTTCTTTCTTCCGCCAACGCAATAAAAAGTCCGCAGCTAAGAGTAAACGGAAAAGGGATAAAGACTGTGTGCCTTTCTCATGCAATAAAAACAAAAGGCTGATTCTAAATGACAATCATTCATTGATCCAAGTGACATTTTTCCTCCAGAAAATCCTATTTCATCTCATTTTCCATTTGGATACAGTCTGTTAACTTATGTTTTTCCTAAATGAATTTATTGTCATTGATTTTAAATGCTTCAGAGTATGAGGATACGAATCATCCGTTCGTAGCTATTTCTTCTTTTTCAAAGCCTTATGAAAGCTCAAAAGAATGTTTTATTCACATTCAATCCCTTCTTGTGTGAGAATGCAAGCCAGACTGATCCGTTTATATCTTGGGCTTCACACCAGTAAATCTCATATAATTCGTGTACTTCATTCCATCCCATGGTTTTGTATGGAAAAACACTCGCTCTGCATTTCTTTCTTATGAGTGAGCAAATCTCCTAAAGTCGCAAAGGAAAGTAGCGGTGGTAGCCATGCAACTCTTCTTTGTTTTAATGTAAAACTTCCTTTTTAGAAGGAGAAGCTCTAAAATGTGGGAGAGGAGGAGGCGGAGTTTCTTTTGCTTTAGCAGACTCGAAATCATTGTAGCTCTGGAGGTGCAGGAGAAGAATGGAATGGCGCAGAAAAACCATTTCTCTTTCTCTCTCAGTTTAGTCTTGATCTGGGCCCGATAGAGATAGCTACAAAAACTTAAGATTGAAAAGCAAAAAATAAAATATTGATTTTTACCTCTGGCCCGAGTAGGAAGTTCACTTTGTCAGTAATTGTTAAAAAGCGGTTAAATAGTTATTGAATATTTTATAAAAGTCATCAAAGTGAATTTTGCCTAAATTTGTATCGGAACTTTATTCAAATTTTTGCAAAAAAGCAAAAAAAAATCGTGCAAGAATTTTTTCGTGTCAGTTTTGGGGTAAAATGAGATATGAATTTCTTGTTTGTTGCTATTTGTTATTGGACATTTGAAATGAAGTGAACTTGAGTGCGAGATAAAATCTGTTCCATTCTATTTTCATTCCATTATTTGCTAACACAAATATTTCCTCATTTTGTCAGGAAAGTTCATATTTTGTAAAGTTGAAGACTACAAGATCCTCCTTACATGTGTTTTAACTGACAAAAAGGAAATCAACTCAAGAAAGGTAAGATTTTCATGTTAATTATCGTAAGAATGCTGTCTTTTTACAGGATTAGTTTCAATTAAACGATAGCAAAGTATGAGGGGATCGAATATTGTTTTAAATCGTTGCAGGATTTTTAATTGGAATCCAAAATAATCTGACGATGAGCTTAATATTATTGTGATTTCACATATTTTGTTATTTTGCAAATTTTGATTATTTAGTTCTAATAACTATGAAAAACTGGAAAGATTGTGATATCTGAAAAGTGCAAGTTCTGTTTTTGTCGAGATTGCCATGTGTAAGGAACATAACTTTAGGCGAAATTGTTTTTATTTTCAGTTAAGGCTGCTCAATTGAAACTGAAGAACGGACCAACAAGAGAAAGTTCCACTGGGACACGATGTTTTTATTGTTTTTTATGGTGACCTTCATTAAAAACGGTAACTCCTTTGAGTAAGTAATTTTTTATTGCAAAACTTTTTTATGCTTTCATTGTAAAGAAATTATTTACCTGATTTAATTAAAGATAGTAGGTGATAAGTCAAATTGTCGCTTTTTTCTATTGCTTTGTTAGAATTAGCCGGGAATAACTAAATTTCATTTTTTGCATTCGTAACAGAGCTCTGGAAGAAAAGACTAAAGCATCAAAGCATGAGTCATTCTCAAAGTATTTATAATTTTTTAGCCCAACTCGTGCACTTCATCTTCAACTCAAAACGGTTCATTTTCAGTCACGTAGGCACAAATGAAATGAGCAATAGCAAAAAGAGAAGGAATATATAGTGAAAGAAGTTTGCTCGTATACAAGTAATGTTTGGGGGTGGAATTTCGTTGGAAATTTGCGGGACTCTTTATAATTTAGATATACCGATTAAAAATGAGCTGGACTAGAATATTCTGTATGCTAAAGATTAGGTTCAGGGTGAAAATATTGCGCAATTTCATTTAGTTATGTAGTTTTCTTATTGCTGGTAGAAATAGAAATGCAAAATGAATTCGTGCATTCGCCACTGTTTCGTCATTTAAGCGTGTAATTTAACTTCCAGTATGAGTGAGGATAGAGGCAGAAGTAAAGTTGAATTCTTTTAGGATTTTAAGGAACAATAATGAAATTGCGCGTAGCTCCTTTTTTCAGCCTGATATGTGCTAAATGATGATATATTGAGGTTTAGTGGCATTCTTTAAATTCGTGTTGCATTCTGGAAAGTTACGTTCTTGCTTTTCCTTCTTGTTAATACTCTAATCTTGTCATGATTAAAATTAATTCCGATTAAAAAGTCATTTTATGCAAATAATAATTCAATTCACTCGTTTATTATTTTGCATTCGTTTTTAAAAGGCATTGAACAATTTCTCTGTATTCTTTTGATTACTCATAAGTAAAATTCCACTTCGGGATTTTCCATTTTATTTTTCGTTTTAAAGACACAAAAGAAAAGTCTCTGTTCTTTGAATTTTTAGGTAATTCCCTTTAGCATTAGTTAGATTGATGTATTTTATGATTCACCCATTTTCTGGGAAAATGGGCAAACATTTAATTTAATTTTAAACTTAAATATTCACTTAGCATTGTTAAATAGGTAAAAGATTATTTGGATACGCTAATCCATTTATTTTAGGAAAAGGTAAAAAGCTTGCCCTATTGTTTTAGAAGCAAAGGGACAGTGAAAAGGTATTTTTGGTTTAGATTAAAGAACGAAAAAGGATTAAAAATCCTCTCGATTTCTTCCTTTCAATTATATCCCTTTCCTTCCTACATGTATTTAAATTAGCTTTAAAGGTTAAAATAGGTACTTTAATATATATGCAAAGGAGAGGAAAGGACAAAGATTACTTGAGCGAATTCGAGAAAAATAGAAGTTGAGCTGCAGTAAAATTATTACTCAAGGTGCGCAAAAAATTATTCCTCTTTCTTTCAATTTAGTCTTTGTTCAAACACGGAGGTGGTCACTAGTCAAACTTTAAACATGGATAATGAAAAAGTAAATTTTCATCTTTAGAACTATGAGTTTTGTCATTTTTGTTGCGAAATGACAAATGGAAATTGGTTGGATTTGAAGTGAAAGTCATCAATAGGATATTTAGCATGCTTTTTATTCAAGATTCAAGGAAAATTTCGTGAAAGCGTTTTGTTCAAAAATTGTTAGGTAATATCTTTATTATGCAAAGTAAGAACGCTTCGACTATCAAAATTGATTCTTTAATTTTGTATTGAGAGTAAAAAGCAATTGTTTTTTACTCTTAATTTTCATTTTGTCTGTATTGTTTTGCTTCCGTTGTATTCATAATGATGAAGGCGAAACTTTCATTTTTTGTTTTAGATGCAAAATTCAGAGAAAGCTTTAGTGCATACAAAGAAAGCCCAGACAAAAATATTCCCGTTAGAATCTGATGACTAAAATGAAGCACGTACTTACATTGAAGCCGATGGTGAGTTATTGGAAGGTGAGTAAAAACTTTTCGTTTATTTCAAAATTAGATAGAAAAACAGATAATTACCTGATAAAAGGGATAGACATGTGTTTAAAGGCATTTTTGATAGAAACTAGTTTTGATTAGATCGATTTTAAAATTGCATTCAGGAATAGTATGACAACAACATCATGGTTAATTCGATAAGTTTGGTATTCGTAGCTCTGATTTATGCAATTTTTATTAGAACCAGCGGAGCACTTGTAGAGTTCGTTTTTTGCAATTACAAGCAAAGTTCTCAAAGTAAGGGCTATAATGCATAAGTCATCTTAAAAGTATTTCAGGGAACGGGCATACTTTCATCATTCAAGCAGATTTATATTTCTTCTTTGTTTCAAAGATTCAGATTCAGTCACGTAGCCAGAAAGGAAATGAGTCATGACCATTAAGCTAGGGATTAGTAAAAGTTTCCTCTTATCTGGTTATGCTTTTGTATGAAATTTCAACGCCAAAATTAAGGCATTGGCAAGAATTTTATTTAACATGGTGAGGTTGGTTTTATTTCGAAAAGGAACAGAAAAGAAAAGAATATTCATAGATTTGTCAGTATTTTACCAATCAAGCTTGCAATTCCACATAGAACATTAGGATTGAAACAACTCGAGCATTTTTCTGGAGCGGAGTTGAATTTTAAGCCTTTTCTCTGTCCGCTTTCTTTGTCTGACATCATCAACTCTGGATGTGGATGAGATATATTCTTTGCTTCGCTTTACGAGTTGGAGAGGAAAAGGACCTTTATTGCCCTTTTGAGCTTATCTCACTCATTCCATTATTCAACCGTTCTTTCATGATAAAATATACACAAGTACTTTTCTTGAGCATTCTCACCCAAGTTATTTTACTTTTCAACAGGAAAAAAGCAGAGGTCCTTTGAATTGTCAAAAATGAATCTGTGGTTCTTTCCTTGGCATTTTTTATTTCGTGTTGTGCTTTAAAAGGTGAATAAACCTTTGAAATATATAATGTCAGTTTAAATATTTTTCTAATCAAATAAATCCGATAACGATTTTCTGTAATTTTATTTTAGGTATATTTAATTCTGTGGGAAATCTGCAACAATCCATGTTTTTTATCATCTGGAACATGTCTTCAATTTATCTAGCCCTGTGCAAAAAAGGTGATTAATTAATATCGTGTTTAACTTTGAAATTCAAATAATGTAATGTAATAATTAAAAAATATTCTAAAACTGAATTTTTATTTATTTACAGATTTCATTTGAAATTCTACTAAAATATTCAAAGAAAACTTTTGGGAGGCTTAAAGGTGAATGATTTCACTGTTTTCTTCATTGCGCAAACAATGTGGATTGGAATGGATTGCTTCCGGTTTTAAAATTCACTGAAAGGATCTCACCGAGGGAATCATCGTCAGGAACATCTCATCCTTTTAGGGAACTTCAGTTCGACAACCAAGTGTCGGTTCAT
>JAANSO010004311.1:0-10244 GCA_036507315.1 Lepidocyrtus fimetarius | reverse complement strand
CAAGGGTTTTAATAGACAGTTGAAGTAAAAATAAGAAATAAGTTGTTTCAAAGTATTTTTGCTGTATATTTAGCATAAATTGGCAAATACAGCACAAAATTGCAGTTATAATTATCAAATTCAAACGTTCAGCTAGTCGGTTAATGGTTTTACTACCGTTTATTTGTCAATGATAATGATGATGGTAATGGTGACGTGTTGAATTTGTAAAGCTTAAGCAAAACTGAATTAAATAGAAAGAGAGTCCAAGTTACTTGCATTTTTTTCCAGAATTGCTTTGGGCTATGTAAAAACTATTTTCTCAACTTGGATTATAATGGAGAGGATTTTGTTTTTCTCTGGCATGATAGCCATTCTTTAAACATTTCTTTTTTAAAGATCCTTTCGGTTTTATTCTTCGCTTGAATACATTCAAAGAATTGAAGGAGCTTTTATCGTTGGGTTACATCATGGACAAAGCAGTTTTTAAAGGAGATATTTCTTGTCCAGCAAGAAATAGAGAATCGATAGTGATATAACTGGTGCTGTTGACTCATGCTCTCTTTCCTTCTCTCAGGTAACTTTAAAAAATGGTTACGCAAGGAAATGGTGGGTTATATAATAAAATGGATAAGAAGGAAGAGAAGATAGTCAATGGATATTATTATACCTCTCCTTCTTCAATGTCGCTTTTTTCGACATAATTCTTCGTCATTGTCGTAAAGCTACTCCTCCTCCTCCTACTCTCCTTTTTTCTTTTCACTTCTCCTTAATTTTTCTTACTTGAATGACGAAGACGAAGTAAAGCAGAAGAAAATAAAAAATATAATTTTCCTTTTCTTTTCCTTTTTGTTCATTTTCCTTTTTCTCCTTTTGGCTATTATTATAAAGAATAAAAAGCGAAGAGAGAGGGACACACACAGAAAAGGATCTTTCTTTCTGGAATGATGAAGTAAAGAAAGGAAAGAGGTAATAAAAATCCTGTGAAGAAAATATACTCACAGAGGGAGATAGAAGATGAAATAGAGACAAAGTCAAGGTTTTTTCTATTTTTATAATGTATTTTTGTTGATTTCTTGAATTCTCCCTTTTCTGACATGACCACACATTGTAAAAGATATAGTAAGGAAACCTGGTGTGGTTTCTTCCTCTTTCCTTTTTCCTGTCCATTAATAAATAAAACTTTTTGTGAAAGAAGATTGTGGTGGTGGTGGTGTTGCTGGTGTGGGTAGTAAGTTACGGAGTGGCTGGAAATTATATTTGCAGACACCAACAACGCACGCTAACTATCCTCCACGTTACATTACACGTTGCGTAATAATAAAGAAAAAATACAAAAGGGGTTTTTGGCTTCTTTATTGTTCCACACAAGTCAGACCAGGTTGATCATTGATCACCAAACACCATCATCAGCATCCTTTCTTGCAAGAAAAGTTAAGATGAAATTGGAAAAGAAAACAGGAAAGAGAATTCGCCTTTGAATTAAAAGATGAAAAAAGGAGTAAAAAAGTTGTGAGACGTGAGTTGAGTTTACAAAAAAAGCCTTTTTAGTTCTATCCAAAGTCTTTTTCTCGTTATTCATGAGGAGGACATGAACTGCACTTTCATTGTCAAAAACATCCGAAACGTATGATGATTATGATGATGGGATAGAGTTGAAGAAGTGGAAAAAATAAATATAAATAAATAAGACACAGACAGACAAACCCTTTTTGTTCTTGTAACTTATTCTACCCCATTATTATACATACAAATGGATGCATTTTTCTCCCACTTCAAAATATTATTCAGTTTTTTCACTCTCAGGTACTTATAAGACTTTTTTTGTAAGATTTCATTCGCTTTTTCCAGAATATTTTAGGAGGATTTATGTAAACTGGTGAGTAATACGGAAAGAATTCTTTGGATATGACCAAAAAGTAAAAACAGATGTAATTTGATCTTTTCTTGTTAAATATTAAGAATAATAAAATGAAGGGTAATAATGTATGTGAGTTATATTGACTAACCAAAAAATTCCATTTCTCCCCTTTACAACCACACGGACTCGTAAAATGTTTTAGAATGGGCTGATTTCACTGTCAGCTCTGGATTTTATTATTGGGTTTTCTGGTTACGGGGAAAAGGTGGTCAACAGTAAAATCAGAGAATTGAAAAGTAAAAAGGACAAAAATTGTACTTAAAAGTTTTCCTGTGGTCTTTTAAACGGCGTTTGGCTTTGCTAACAAAGTATAATTTACCAGTAAGACTTCCCAATCAACTAATTAACAAGCAAATACGACTCAAAGCATTTTCAAACTTCAATTTAAATACTTTAATCTTGTGTATTAATTGGCTTGAGAGAGGAATCGAAAAAGGCGGGGAGAAGTAAATCAGATGAAACTTTAAGTGCCTTTGAAAAGGACAGCAAAAGAATTCATTTGTATTTGCTGACTTTACAATACCGAGAAATTACAGTATAAGTTGGAGGAGCAGATCAAACGAGAGAGAAATGCTGTCACATTGATTAGAATTTTGTGAAAGCTGAGCTGAAAAAGAGAGGGCTTAGGGAAACGATCTGAAAAATGAGATTAGCTCTTAACAAATTGAACAAAATGTGCAGGGGATAGAAAAAGGAAACTGGAAAATGCTGTTGTCAACCCCCAAACAGTAAATATAGATATTATGTAATGCGATGTAGGCAATAAGCATGTTAAATTGTTGTTTTTGTTGTTGCTATTGACGATAATGATGCTGATGGTGGTGGTGGAGGCTGTGGTAAAGGGACAGCATGAAACCAGTAAAGAGACAGAAGAAAACTCGCTCATTTTCCTCACATATGAAATGGAGTTGAAGCCTTGCAAATGAATTTTTGTAATACGAGCATTCTCTCTCGTTTATGTCTCTATTTTCATTCTTCCATTTCTCTTTCTTTCCGTCCTCTAAATTTCCTTCTCTTCCTCGTGAATGACTGAAAATGAGTGTAATGCAATGCAACGGGTATAAATCCTGATTAAATCCCAGCAATTTCCAAATCTCACAGGATTTACAGCAAACTTGCTTCCGAATCATAAACTCAGATTTCCTTCCCTCTCTCTTTCTTTTTAAAAAATCTCCTTTCAAATCTACCTTATTATGATACGCAACAATCACAACTTACTCACGTTCTTTGCTCTGTCTCAAATTGAGTGATCAGTGATCACGAAAAATGAAGATGAAGCCATAGTCATAGCGGAGGTTCTAACCGCAAAAACCAGTGGAACGCTTTAAAAGCAGCGGCACTAGCGGTACTAAAATTATTCTGCCTTTCTTTCTCTTTTTCCTCATCAAAGTATAATAGCGCACATTGAAAAGTTAAATTGGTCCGTTATATGATTCATCTGAGGAAACTGCATCAGCAGAGGGAACCAGTGGCTGCAGTTATAACATAATCATTGTCGTTTAAGAACGGCCAGACTATTTCCCCTATTTATGCGTATATCTGTAGTTGACAGAAGAGATTTTAATGATGATTTTTGCTACTGCAATGCTTTCTAAAACTTTAAACTTTAGTTAAACCCGTGCACATTGTTGATTACTATAAGGCTTAATAATAATCATGATAATGTCTTCGTCATTACCGTCAACTTTGAATACCTGGCGTAAGGGCTGCAGTATTATCGTCAGCCACACATTGAAAAGTAACGTTAGTACAGTAAACAATCGAATTAGGCTAGAATGAAATGGGAATTTGGGAATATAATGAGCCTTATACAACGGCACAAGACAGGCACATGCTTCTCTTTTCTGATGTTGCTCATTTAACAATCTCTTTAAATATTCTAGGAAAATATTATGTATTAAGGTGAAGGATTATTTTGTATACAAACTAATAAAAGTAATTTAATTTGAAATTTTATACATTATTTTCTTGTCAAATTATCCCATCCGATGAGGCGAATTTTTTGATTGATGTGGAAAAAGGCAAAGAAATTGTGAAACATTATTTTTAAAAAATAATTTAGACTTTTTCTCTATATCAGCCACTTCCTTAGTAATGATGATATAATAAATTTGCAAAATTATCAGAATGACGGACCGTTGAATTAAAATGAAACTTTCCATTAGTACAAGAAATGTATTTACAAGATATTTAAATTTTCTTTACGGGGATATCAAACAAGAACGAATCACGATCAGAATCGTGAAATAAAGTAATTAAATTTTCGCAAAAAAATTAAAGGGAAAAGTAGGATACTGATTGGCAACATAAGGAAATCATGTCTTGAAACACTGTAAAAGGAATTATTATTTTTATATGAGAATCAAGTTATCACAAATTTCCCCAAAAACCTTCCTTTCAGGCGAAAAAATTAATTAATTTTTCTTTTATTATTCCAATAAATTCTTTGAAGATTTCTATGTATATTTTTATAGCTTAAATATTTTATCAGAGTAAAAAACTACGAAGTTATGACTATGACAGACAAAAGCTCTGCACCATATCTGCTTTTTATATTCTCTACGAGCCTGTTTTATTACGAACATTGTTCTAATTCGCTCAATAATAATCCTCGTTCCTTTCCTTCAGTGTGCCTTATCAACCTGTCTACTTTTCTACTCTCTCATCGCCCATCCTAATTCCCATCATCATCATAATCATCACCATCTGCATCATCGTCACTGTCACTATTTTACTGCTGTACCTTACTTCTTCTGCAGTAGGCCACACTTTTTTGGGTGGAGCAGCTCAAACGATATAAGAAAAGCAGACGGACTTAATCATTTATCTCTTTAATAACAACAGCCGACAGTAGCATAGCAAAAAAGCTTATGAAATTTATATGGATTTTTATTCTAAAAATCATAACATTTTTATATAAATTCATCGCCGTCGTCAACCTGTTTTAAATGTAACGATTTGTGTGGCCAGCCATCCTCATAGTCCTCGTTATATATCATCCTTATCATATTATTATCCTAGTTATCATTTTTGCAAAGGGGATGAGTTCTAGATTATTAATATCAGAGGGGAGGTAGAGTAACGAATGCTGTGGGTTAGCTCGTTTTATCATTGTTATTAAAAAACGGATAGGAGTAGCTAACTGCCTCAAAGCATCATCCTTACCTAAATTATGTGTGTATTGTTTAACAATATTTTATTTAAAATGCAAAAATTTGCTTTTTTTATTTTTAGATTATAATTTTCCTATCATAATCATTGTAATTTGCACATTCTATAATTATTTTCACTCATACCTAGGTATAGTAGGTATATTTATGAGATCGGTGATTCTGAAATGGCACTAATATTTTATGTGCTTCTAGTCTATATGCCTATTTTTTATTTTATTCAGTTTCCGTGAATTTAATCTCTTATTGTAAATAGAGATGTGGCGCTATTTTAAACAACACTATGAATAATTTTATTAAAATGTATCATCGCTTTGTCCAAATACTGTGTTATGAAAGCTTTAGTATATTCTTGTTCGAGTTATGTTGAAGCAGGGATTAGTAGAAGCAAATAAATTCATTCTGAAGAACCATTCCCGGTCACTCAGGCTACATGCCCTTTCAAACACGGTGGATTTTTATTGCTTTGTAAAAACACAATACATAATGTATTACAACAACAAACTTTGCGTAGGTAGATGGAACAACTGGGAAAGCACTATTTTCTAGTACCCTCTTTTTGTTTTCATTGATAAAATTCATACTGAATTATTACACCATCTTGAAAATACAGTGGGTGGATACATTTTGTACTTGAAAATCGAATACTTTTTATCCTCTTGTTATTTACCAAGAAAAACAAATCCTTTTAAAGTTGTAATAAAATCCATTTCATTAAAAATCGGGTACAACTGCGAAACGATGCCAAAACCTGCAAATATTTTTGCATGGTTCTCACAGTAGCATTATAATGGTAGCAATAAAAACAGCATAACAACACATTCAATCACCTACTTAAAATGCCGCAGGATTATCAGTTCTAGTTTTAGAAAAGATACATCATGTTAAAAATAATCTCCACTTTAAAATTTTAACTGGCTGACACAAAATTAAGTTTTTTTGGCTCAAAACATTTCATAAATGTGAAGTAACTTTGTTTTTACATAAGTTTAAACCCACACGGTTAAAGTATATCTTTCAATCAGAAGGTTTCAGTTTACATTTTTCACGGTGGATAATCTTCAAAACATTTGGATTTCACAGACCTATATTTTTCTCTTTTGGAATTACTTTTTTGGATCCTTCCCTTTAATTTTTATTTCGTCAGTCAACACAAACCTTAGTTTGTAGCTAGTGTTGTAGTTAAAAGGAATCAAATTTCATTGCGATTGCCTTCCTACTTTATATTTACTTGAACATGTGTGTATATGCGGCAGAGAAAGTGGGTAATGCAGTGAAAAAATGTAAAGTGAGCTTGGCACTTGTTTATTATTTCTCTAGTTAGATTTGGTAGACTTTTGAAGGATGAGCATTAACAATCGCAACATTTACTACGCCGATGCCGCTCAAAAACTTTTGCCTTTTCTATTCTTCGTAAAGCCAAAGCAAAAAATGAAATTTGAGGATGATGGAAAAGTGTGAAGAAAATTGTTTCACTTGCTCACACATGAACATTAATACGTCGTATATAGTCCTCATGATTTTGTTAGAAAAGGGGAACTTGCTGATGAGATTTGTCAGTAGTGGAGTAGTGGGGTGCGAGAGCAAGAAATGAACACTTGATTAGTTCTTTTATCCATTTTTATATTACATTACTTACATACTTCTCTCAACTATTTATTTCTCTTTTTGTCTGACACTTTTCTTCCCTTTTTAACGATATGATGATGATCATGGTGATTTTTATGATTTTGATGAAACTTTCAAAAAGGAACAGTTCCTTTTCAATTCTTCTATTTAAAAACTAGAATTCTGGGAATATCAACATCACCGTAAATAATGACCGTATTTTATAACAATAAAATTCAGATTTCTCATTCACTCGTTGAGCATTTCATCTTTAAAGAAAATGAGAAAGTTGACTGGTCACATTCAGCACTTTTGATTGTTTGTTATTTACTTTTTTCGCAAATATTTAAAAAAACGTACTTAAGAGTACGTGACAGGGCAACAATTACCTGGTCAAATGGATGTATTTCTATTCTTGTTTCAGTTCTTTTTTCAACAAGAATGTTTGAAAACTGCGATTTTTAAAAGATCGGAAAGTGTAGTCCCTTTTTAGAAAGGTTAAAGATTTTTGGTTTTGTTAAAACAAGCAAAGCGACAAGTAAATAAATCTAAGGTTTACTAATCTCGATGCTATCTTACCTTCTGGCCAACAGTCGAATACATGTTGTGCAATGTCACCCGCTGACTCGTTGGGGCTGAATAGAAACTCCTTTGTTTTCCCGCTGACCAAAATGAGACGAAGATTTATCTGCAATTACACAATAAAAATAGAACATTAGTATTATTATTATACATTTGACTAAAAATAACTTAACTCCAATATGCCAACTTTGTCATCCATTACAAAATGTATTTAAAGAAAAACTGATCTTAATGGTGTTTATTTATAGTTCATAATAATAAACTCAGACGCATTTTTAATTGTCCAATGTATATACTTTTGTTTACTGGAGAAACTAAAAAGTGTTCCGGAAACAGATTGAGGTTATATAAGTTGAAAGAACAAATTGTGTCTTTCCATTCTAAATAGATGTTGGTAGATATGTAACACTTTTTAGAAAGCATTTCCGTATTTTTCAAAAATGCTTTCACGGAATATCTTCCCGTCATTGTTGAATCATCAACAGGAAAACAACAACAGGAGTGTGCTGAAAGGACTCTCATTTCAGCTCCTCCTAGTTCTTATCCAAATTGCACTACAGTCTAATCCATTGTTTTTCTACTTTTACGCTAATGGCTTGCACATTTAGGAATCATCATCGTTATTTTCATCATTCGTATAAACAAGATTGGATTGCTCCCATAAAGAAAACCTCTTTAAATTCTTTTGTAGATATCGTTTACTTTTTACAGAGTGAAAGGGGTCATTGACATGTACAATTTTAACCACACGAGAGCTCTTCTCAAATCATTGGTTGATCCTGTTTTCTACTTTTTAAGACAATAGCGACGATAAGAACACATTCGGTTTAATTGTCATCAAAATTGCACTTTTCTTTTAAAGTACATCTTTGTAACTGTAAAAGATATCTGGAACGCCAACGCAAAATCATTTTAATTGCAAAAAAGCAATTTTAGCCCGTTGCAAATGTAAGGACAACTTTGATAATGGTCTCTTTTTCTTTAAAAAAACGTGTTCAAAGAATATTTTGGTTTAAATTGTTGATAATGTTTTAAATCTGCACTTATTTGGTCGCTTGCGATTTTTATTGGAATGATTGCATCAGTAATTGCAGAGCTGGTGCATCAGCAAGTGCAATTCACTGCAAAACAGTCATTTATTCCTTGATCATTCATTTTTATTGCTCACTTGTCAGTTGTTCTATAAGGCACTGGTTTTGTGAAGATTGTTTTGAAAAAAAACCAGTTTATTTCATAAAGTGGTTGCAATATCAATAGACATGATTTGGATTGAGGATGAACAAGTTGCATATTAAAAAATGTGTTACAACTTGTGATAAGGATGATGATCTTCTTGATGACAAATGAGCATTTTTATTAAGATAGACGGTTTATACGTAATTGTGCAAAATGCATATTATAACACTTCATTGCAGGAAGTTATTCAGCATTCAATTCACAAACAGATTATTATAAACAGAGTTAATATTAAGCAGAGGGAGAGTTTGATTTGTGAGCGGGAGATAACCAGGCAAGGAGTGCTTTGCCATTAAAATTAAATATCAGTCTGAGGGAAAATGAGGGTAGCTAAATATTCATTAGCGTGTTCGCGCAATCTAATTATATCACAAAGAAAAAAGTAACCGGGAAGAACGTCTTAATAAGATTATGTTGCTCTTTTACAGTGGAATTTATTATGCTAATTTGATTGGATATAGGATGACACTGAAGCATTCACCTACAAACCTATAACAATCTGCCTATATTGCCCATTCATTTTTTCGAAAAGCGTTGCATAATATTTTTACCAGTCGCTACAATACTAAAATATTATGTCACGTAAAAGATAATTTGATGATAATTAAATGCAGATAAAAATTTAATAAATGTACAAGTGTCACAAATTGAATTAATGTTTAGATTCTACATAATCTCGTATCAGTCTACGAATTGCTATAAAATTGAAAATGTGGTAGTTTTGTATTTTTAGTTGGCTTCAGGGATAAAATTGCAAATTTAATTTTATTGCACATTTCTTCAATTTTTAAAACTTTCAAACTAGGATAATATCAAAGTAGTTGCAATTCAATTCAAAAAGGAGATCATATCAAACAGATTCAAAAGGCTGACAATGAAAGGCGTGAGCAGGAGTTTGCATGCATATGGCACCCTTCATCTATGTTGAAATATGAAAATGTGTGTCTCCTCTCGTCATGCTAGTGAAAAAATTATATCACAGCAGTAGCAGCGGTAACAAAGCGTTACCATCATCTCCTATCGGATTAATTCTACTACAAGTGCTAATTCAATTTTTATTGATGAAACTTGTACCATGCAGATAAAATGAAGAAAATCTAGAAAGAATTAAATTTCATCATCGTGTAAAAAAGTTACGCAATTTTTCGAGTTTGTTGAACGGAGATAAAGACGAAATTGCATTTTTGCAACTGACGTTGCTACTACTGCTGGTCTTGTTCCATTTTTTAAATTTTTAGCTGTAAATGAAATCAGCTTCGATAAAAAAAGTAATGTTCTGGTTATATCATCTGGAATAATATTTATTACGAGCTGGTGCTGATGATGACGTAATCCAGAAAAGTACAACGGATTTTCTTATTCTAGCCATAGCTGGACTTACATTATGCAAATTTATCAATTTTTAAAACTCTTTTTCATCAACTCATAAAATGAATTAAAGGGAGGAAGGAAAAGCTAAAATTATTCCACAAAATAAAAAGATGTCGTTTGATATTTAACTATAAAAACTTTTGTGTTGCGGTATGTATAGAAAGAATGTTGCCAAAAATACAACAGTAGTTCCTATTTGGCAGAAGTCGCCAACTTCATTCCAAACATGAAAGTGCTAAGAAAGCTGAAACAGAAGCGATCCTGTGATGTTATCAAGTAACGTGTCTTCTATCGTTAAAATAAGAACAGTTACGCGATCAGGTTAACATTTAATAATTATCTTTATTGACAATTAACTATCCGCTATAATACAATAT
>JAANSO010004310.1:0-10246 GCA_036507315.1 Lepidocyrtus fimetarius | reverse complement strand
CTGGTTTTCACTCAACTAAATATGTAAAATATTTTCATCAAAATATTCTGCTCGGGTTTTATTATGTAATTAATATAATAAAACAGTTTTAAAAATATTTTTCAAGGACAGGAAACAATGTTCTGGGGCAAATCAACCAACTAAACGACTTTTTTGCAATCCCTTTTTCAAAAGCATTGAAGTCGAAATCCGTAGTTTTTACAAGCCGGCAATGGATAAAGTAATTAAGTGACAACACTGAATTTTGTGCTTACAAAAGAGTTTGACAAAAGTTACATTTTTCGACAATAATATGGGATTACATTTTTTAAAAATAAAAACGTAGAAAATAAAGTGAAAGGAAAAGTAAAAAAATAGCTTCTGTTGCTCACATCAGCATTTAGATACTATCATCTCTTTCAACTTTTTCCAGAAAAAGCTACGTAGCGCATTCGATTCTCATTTCAAGTAGAAATAACGCTAAAATGTTTGGTTTTAGTGGGTGTTGCTGAATTACATAACATTTTGTTTTCATTTAAATTCACCCCGAGATTATTCACCCTTTTTCGGTTGATTTCCATGAATTTCAGCTCTTAATATAGAATATGAAAGTGAGTTCATTGGGGGAAAAGTAAACAAGCCTCGAATTGCATTGCCTTTTCAAGTCAAAGCTGCATGTTTATTTCAGAATACAGTATTTTATGCTTTATGCGTTCCCTATCTGTTATTGTTGTTATTATGATTGCAGTAAAAAGTTGTGGCATTGTCTGCTTTCTTTTGCACACTTTTTGTATTCTTTTAAAAATGTTTAAGCCATTTATTCTTTTTAAGAGACGTTTGGAAATGACACCATCCTTTTTAATACTTTCTATTATCATTTATGCATCGCCGGTTGTATGCAACCCTACTTTCTGAATCCATTTCTACATTCACTCCTCTTTCTTTCTATTTTACAATCCAAAGGTTTCAAGAAAATAATTTTTGTGAAAAAATAGACAAAAGTTTTTTAATGCTAAAAACTTTCTCTTTGTGCATAAGCGTATTCTATGTGTTTGTCAGAAACATTCAACTTTGAGATTTCCCTTACAAATTTTTGTAAAATGTTTTAGGATCGGAACCTTTTTATTGTAGGATTGAATTAGAAGAAATATTTTAACATTTTTATGTATTTTTAAAACTACAATGCCAATGATTCAGTTCGGTTTCAATTTACGATTAATTCAACCGTTGCATAAAGCAAGCATTATCATACTAAATTTTCAATTTCCTGCAAACCACGTGAGTATTTTTTCTGTAATCACAATACAAGTAGAAAAGGTACGAAAGAAGTATTAGTTTTTGCAAATTTACCAGTTAACTTGTAAGCACAGAGATAGGTATACTTGCCCATCTATTTTTTTGTCAAGCATCAACTAATGTAACTCATTTAATGAGCTAGGCCTGATGTTTAAGTTTTGCAGGAAAAACTTTTTTATTTCTATTATTTTTGCTCATCTTTGAGGAAAAAGAGAGAATGTAAGTAATTGAGAAAGTTTGTCACACGTAGCTCAAACACACACCGCTTTTCTTCCTGATTCACTTTTTCTTAACTCGTCATTCTCCTGTTCCGTTTCATATGACAAGAAAACTTGTGAACTTGTCTCTTTCTCTGTTCTCTCATTAAGAATGGAGAAGAAAATGAGGAAAAAGATGTTTTGAAAGGAAAAGAAATGGAGGTGAGAGTGGCTGCATAAAACAGTTTGGACTATATTTCCCTCTTTTTGATCCCTTATCTTCCTACTATAATGTCGTCCTTGCTCCTCTTTTTACTTCATATATAATGATAATGATAGAGGAAAACGAGGATGACTTTTCGTGGATTATGGTCCTAGGGGCGACAGCAGTAGTAGTAGAGAAAGAGACAAAGTACAGTCAAGTAGCATCTTGGCAAGCCTGTTGTGGTATGGGGCAGAGGAGCACGGAATACAAGTTAACTTTCAGTTTCAGAGCAAACACCTCTCACACCAACAGAAATTACCACCAACTTAACTTACTTTCACGGAAGCAAACTGCTTTACTTCTCTTGTTTCTGTTACGACAATCTTTCCAAATGAAATGGCCTGGATCTAACTTTGTGTCTTTTCCGCTTAAACAACTTGGCTGAAAAGAGAAAAGTGGAATCACGGAAAGAGAATCCCTATTACTACTTAGTAAAAAACACGACGGGGTTTGTTTCCACCTCGGGAATTCCCCATTTTGCTTTAAATCGTCTTAATATATATCTTTAGGAATCCATATAAATTCTCATTCTATAGAAAATTTCATCATCACTACCATCAGTCCTCTGATTTAAGTATTCACAGTTATGTACCTATAATTCGTGTACATATAAACTATAAGAATACTTTTCCTATTCTTTCTTTTCATTTGCTATTTAAGACACCTACATTTCGAAAGGTATGACTGATATAAAAAACTATTGATAACGGTGTGTATTCAAAAAATCTTTGAGGCAACTTTGAAAGACGGATAGATATATACTTATAAAATAGAAAAAAGATTCCTTTTCTAGAGTATATCATGGTCAATGCAAAGCTCATCATCATCATTATCATGAAGTATCCCGGTGGTGGTAGTAGTATAGGTCTCTTCTCATTTTCGGTTCTCTCAGGGCAAAAGAGCGGAAGGAGACCGCTTATTTTCCCAGTAGTCACTTTTGCTCTTTCCTCTTACTTATTTCTTTAAAAAAGAATGATGCTGGAATAAGAGGGATGAGTGTTATTAGACAGAGGCAGCCATCCGAGCAACTGTACTATAAACTTGTACATTGAGCATTGAGTAGAGTTGGATTATATATAAATAAAATTCGTTTATATGATATACCTTGACGTAAACTTTTGGGTTTCCTCTTATAATTTAACATATTATACGGTGAAAATAAGAACGATGACTCCCACTGTTTTTCTCTTTCTTCTTCTTTCCCTTTCTCCCTCCACTCATTTTCATCCTTTTCTTATGTCGTTATGTTCATTGCCTACTATTACTTACTTAATACCCCCGCCACCTCCTCGCCTACTTATTTTCTACTGAGAATCTAGCAACAGTACCACACATACCGGTAAATCTCCAAAAGAAATTTATGAGGTGATAATTCTAAGCTTCCCTCAGCCTAGCTACACGTTTCTTACCAATACTCAGACCATCGCATCACCGACGCCACTTCCTGACTGCCATGAACACACACACACAAATATACAAAGATAACACACCCACCGCCTCTGCCAATGCAATGAAACAATTTTTGTCCAAGTAGTCTCAAACAGTGAGTGAAGCGTACTAGTCAACAACAAAACGAATAAGAAAAGGACCACCTTTCTTCCTTAGACCTTATTACTTTGACTTAATATGAAACCTTCCTCTTGGGTACAATGCTCTCTCCTTCTTCTCTACTTAAACGAATAAATGCATTCAAGTGGTAACTTTTGCTAACGACAGGCATTAAGATAACAGTTTCTCTTCTCTCTGCTTTCTGTCCCCTAAATGTATCAAACGGTGGAAATAATTTTTAGGCGGCTTCGTCTGTCTTTCGGAGGTGAGTAGTGATGCGGAAGAGGAGGAGTAGAGACAAAGGTGGAGTTGCTTTCTCAGCAGTAATAATAATATAAAAGAAGAAAATATATTCTTGTTGTGCCAATCCAACGTTTTATATTATTTATCCCTGATCTTGTTTCTGTACCTAAAGATGTCGTTTTCTGGAGAAAACTAGGTTTTGTTTTAATCTAGTTGTAGGTGGTAAAAAGAGGAGGTACAAAAGTACTTGAGGAAAGTAGAAGGGGAACAATTATGTTGGCATAATGGTAATAATAATAATTTTATCAAACTGCCATGTTGTCATTAGCAGGCAATAATGAAGACTGGCATCAATTCTCTTCTTCTTTTAAATCATTTTTATTTTAGGTTTGAAAACATTTGGTAAACGCTATAAATAGATGACTTGAAGTATATCTTTCTTTGTCAGCAGTTAAAAGAGCAAATCTGTGTTTTTATGCATGTTTGTAAAACAAGGTACCAAGTGTACAAAATAAAAAATACTAGCTTTTACTGCTCTTTTTCACTCCGTTCTTCATAATTTTGCTAGCGCATTCTTTAAGATTTTATAGCTACTTCAATTAAGAAGCAGTAAAGATATGCATATAATGAGCAAGGCGCTGCTATTTGTTTAAAAAATGTTTTTCTACCTTACACAAACTGTTTTTCTTTCCACTTGTAGAAAAAAATGAATGGCGAAACTGGTACTGCAGTGCTGTGCATAAATTATACAAAGATTTGAGTGAGTAGTTAGGTACGCAATTTTCCGCTTGCGTAAGACTATACATTCTTGTGACAGAATGAACAAAAAGTTGTTAGAGAAGGAGTTTTCTTTTTAAAAAGAAAGATAATAAAGAAAAAGAAAGATTCCACCTGAACAGGCACATTCTTTACAACAAAATCATCGCCCTTAAAAGGTAGTTTGCAAAGTTCTCATCAAAGAGAGCTTCTTCGTAAGCTTTCAAATAGTGGAAAGTATAAGAACACTTAGTAAGAAGATTGAGTGAGTTTGTAAAATGCCTTTCATACTGTGTAACAGTTTATAATTTGAAAGTGAAAAAGAAGCAAGCCGGGGGCCAGATACAACACGGTTACGTATATATTCAAGTGGGATATGAAAGAGCAAGCAGGTAATACGGACCAAATGCTCATCACAACTACTTTACTTCTGTCAAAGTCTCCTCTTGCCACTACAAAAACAAAGTTTATGCATGACAACTTGAGAAAATGAAGGCTTTAACCGTTTTTCTCTTAAGCTTATCATGTTTAGAGAGTTAACAATGTAAGGAATCCGTCAAAACTGTATGCATAGCTCAAAGCATAAAGTAGGTTTTTTGTTATTTTTATGCTTTGAATCAGAGATTGCACTCTCTCTTTGATGAACAACAGCCTACTATCTTTTTAAAAAAACTTTTATAAGAATATGATAAAATGCTGTAAAAATAAGCAAAATCTTTTGAAGTAATTTTACTAAGCCTTAGAATGTATGATGAGAAAATTGTTTAGAAAGAAGTTTGCTTTGTATTAAAATTCGACTTTGGAATTGTAATTTTGTTAGCTTGGAATTTGATTTACGGTACTATTAAAAAGTTATTTAAATCTACATTATTTGACCCAAATTCCCATTTGCTAATTTATTTCATTTAGAAACGGGTGTCATCTTGAAATCGCTCAAAAGGGAAACTTTTTTGTAATAATCAATCCTTTCTTCCCCTTTCACTTTTGCAATAAAAAACCCTGTTAGTGAAAACAAGTTTTCGGAATTTGTCGTCGGAAAAAACTAATCCATATAAGATTCCCCTTTGCCACTTCTTGCCCTATTATTTCGTTGATTGAATTTCTTTAAAGAGAACACATACAAAATTAAATTAGAGCCAACAGCTTTCAATTCATTCAGCTTGTCAGGAAGAAACTTTAGTTTTACATGGCAAAAGTGTCTTCATTCATTGAATTTAACATTATTCTCAAGGATTTAATTTAATGTTGTTTAAATGTACATTTTATCACCAATGCCATTCGTAGTTTGTTTCACGTCTTATTTGAACAAAGGTTTGGCCTTGAAAAGCCTCAAACAGACTTTTGCGTTAAGTAAAATGCAGTAAACAATGAAATTTTATAACGCGCACATTGAGAAAAAACACCATTAGGGGCGCCTTATTCTGAAGCAGCTGGTCCCGTGCAGTTCTTTATTTAGTAGTATAGTGCTTATATTTCTTGGTTTATATATTTTATCCATTGTCATTTCATGATGCAAATAACTCCCATCACAGATGTATGAACTGCCACTGTCAATAAGTTCACATATTTTCCAAATGCCAAGGACATTTTTCAACGTGCCTATCGCATGAATTGTTTTGTTCGTTTGTCACGACCTACCACCAATCGGACATATTCTTGACTTTCTCTTTATATGTATCAAACTTCAAAGAAAACTTCGTTACAATTGACAATTTTGTAAACACATTGTCATTAATACGGTTAAGGATGGAAGGAATAATTGGAACGTGAGTAGACATGGTATAATGATGAACTGTGATCAGCATCTCCTGTGTATCAGTGATTCATTTTAAAAATTGAAACAAAGGTTTACACTTGAAAATCAGGCTTTTCCTTTGTGTTGTGCTTTATCAATGAATATCATTATCACCGTCATTACCGATAATGCTGAAATGACGCAAAATGTAAAAGTGGTTTGTGGCTTTTACAGTTTGGAACAAAGAATTTCTTAGTATTTTACTGGTTTTCCCATATCAGTAAAAAGACAATCACATCACATCTGTTCTCATGTACTAATAAAAATTATTGACGAGGCTAAAATGGTTAAAACTACAAAGTATAGACTTCAAATGCAAGATGCTTAAAGCTAAACGCATATTTTAGAGGGAAAACAGAAATCTCAAGTGGACCATCACTAACTCAAACACAAAGAAAATTTTGCGTGAGCTCCCCACGTTTTGTTTGTATTCTATGGCTTCTAAAAAGGCAACAATTAAAGTGCTGATTTATATTCACAAAAATAGTACTAGGTCTAGTACTAGTTAATATGAACAAAGTAACCTGCTGCGGAGGTTGTAAAGTACAAAGAGATGAAAGAGAAGCCCGGTGTGGGATTACAGTTGGATCTCTCTATTTGAATAAGTTGTCCAGTTATTGTTCATCTTGAAAATGTTAACAAGAGACCATTCCAGTTTTCTTTCCTAGACTGAATGTATAATGAACAGGGTAATGAATAGAGACGCGTGAAATATATGTAGGTGTCGTGCAAGGGTATGAAAAGGTTGCCCAGATTATTAGTGAAAGCTATGCGTACTCTATCCCAGCAACCTCGTCACATTCGGTAAGGATATTAAGTCGAAATAAAAAGCCAAACTGACACCAAGAGCGACGAGATAACGGTGGGTTGGTGCACTTTACCGGGAATTTTACGGTTACTTTATTTCTTCCACCATGAATTTATAAGCTGCAACTATATTATTATTAGGCTATACTATGACAAGGAGGGCAGGAGCAATATATATGGACCCCATCATCAATAGTAACCTAACTTAAGCCCTTTTCTGCGAAGGTTCCATTTTACCAAATAAACTGTGAGTGCACCGATTGTATAATCCACCATAAATAAATAGAAGATGAAAGGTAAATGGTCAGGTACATCCCTAACGCTACACTCAACTAAGGAAACAACTAAAAAACGAAAATAGAAGGGGAACACTAATGTATATTTATTGCTTCATAAATAGTGACAGTTGAGACAGAAATTTGGCATGATTGAATAGTATATCATTCTTGCCGACTTGGGCATGAAACCGACCGTATCATCAACCAGCAAAACAAAGACAACAACAGTCGTCAGCAAAACTCTTATTTAAAAGCGAAGAAAGAAATTGACAACAACGGGGGTAAAAGCATAAATCTTGATCCTTTTATTTTAATCGACGTCAAT
This sequence comes from Lepidocyrtus fimetarius, assembly GCA_036507315.1. NCBI lineage: Eukaryota > Metazoa > Arthropoda > Collembola > Entomobryomorpha > Entomobryidae > Lepidocyrtus > Lepidocyrtus fimetarius. The sequence goes on along the minus strand of JAANSO010004310.1, from coordinate 2,757 downwards.
TCTTTAGAATCCAATATTGGATTTCCTTTCCTTCTTTGAGATATCCTAAAACACATGCAGAATACATTATGACTTCTGGAATAAAACGCTGAGAGCGTCACTAGAAACTTGTTATTAGCATCATTACCCGAGTTTTTTCCTCGGAATATTTTAAGCGTAGGTAAATCCAATTTTTGATTTTGTTACTACTATTTGGCATATATTGATAAGGAAAAATCGTGTGACCTTTTGCAAAATATCTTGATTGTCTAATCTAATCCGGCATTTAATCATAGAGATACGCAACAAACGTACAATTTTCAATTTCGTAGAATCTATTTCATGTCATAGCATATTATTAAAAATTGGAAATTACACAGAGTCCCCGCTTGCTACAGTAAATCTTCCTAACTAATCAATAATTGAAACTTGATTCTTTTTAAAAGATTCTTTTGTTGCTTTTTCCCGTGTCTAAAATATCACTCTTAAGTCACACACAGTGTTAAATAAGTGCGCTAGGGTTAAATAAAAGAAGCCATTGCCCGCTTAAAAACCCTGATCCGTGTAAACGACACTTTTCCCACTTTCAAACGGATTTGCCGCTAAAAGGTATGTATATATGCGACTATAAAATTCTTTTTGATCTTTTTCCTCTCTGTACACATTCCTACATCATCGTTTCTACCACTCCCTGTGAATGGCATACTTTCTAAACGCTTATTTAAATGAGAGTTTTTGCATATTTGTATGTGTGTGAGAAGTCCCAACGAGGAAAATGAAAAGAAAATACAGTTTTTTTTATCTTTCGATTTCATTTCAAGAGAGACACGTGTGTGTATTCTCTTTTTCCGTGACTTTTCCGAATTGCAAATTTCTATTATTTTGCAAATTCTACTATTTCACAACTAAATGGGAAAAGTCAGGTAACAGAAGGGAGTTTTCTTTATGTCAACTATATACCCAGACCCAACGTCAAACTTTGATAAACGTTTCCTTAAAAAAAAAGTTCTTTATATAAAGCAAAGATATACTGTTTTCTCATTGTATTGTCTCTTAAATAAAAATTTGCATGTGAAGACTTCGTTAAGGATGATACGCTTTCAATACTAAAGGAAGGATTGAAGATAATAGAAAGGTTTTCTTGAATAGAGGTGGCGCATCTATCAGTTTTAAAAGGTTAATAAAGCCAAAGTTAGGATAATGAAACTACAATAAATGAAAAGGATTGAATTCTATTTCACAACTAAATGGGAAAAGTCAGGTAACAGAAGGGAGTTTTCTTTATGTCAACTATATACCCAGACCCAACGTCAAACTTTGATAAACGTTTCCCTAAAAAAGAAAAGTTCTTTTTATGAAGCAAAGATATACTGTTTTCTCATTGTATTGTCTCTTAAATAAAAATTTGCATGTGAAGACTTCGTTAAGGATGATAAGCTTTCAATACTAAAGGAAGGATTGGAGATAATAGAAAGGTTTTTTTTGGATGGAGGTGGCGCATCTATCAGTTTTAAAAGGTTAATAAAGCCAAAGTTAGGATAATGAAACTACAATAAATGAAAAGGATTGAATGTAATGCATCCTTAAAAGCAGCTGTTGAACATGTTCATTAAAGTATTTCTTGTCAAATAATTTATGCTCTTTACTTTAGAATTATATTTTTAATGACATCATTTTAAAAGTCTAGTTTCAACATTAGATATTGCATCATCTTTGTCGCTGATGCATTAACATCTCATGTTTTTAGTGTGGATTTGTCATATAAAATTTAAAAGGTCACATTATGTAGATTTGCTCTTTACAGAAAACATGGACTAGTTTAGGCTTAGGTTACGTACGAATGAATGCTTTATCTTAAACTACAAAGTAAGTGCGGAGCCGAAAGTTTTGAAGAATTTTGGGAATAAAAGAAAAGCAAATATTTTGTGACAGTTTCGGTTATGTGGCTTGGTGAAAAGCCCAAAAAGCTGTTGAAAAATTCCAAGGGTGACGTGATTGAGCCTCACGGAGGCATGTATTCAAAAACAAGTAAAACTTTTATTTCCTTTCTTCACGATTGTAATACCTCACGCAACGAAGAAGCACAAACAAGTTTTTTCATACATGGACTTATGTACAACACATCAGAATAACAATGATTCAACGGAAAATAAAAAGGAAAGATACCTTACAACGCTTTTACTTAAACTTTCTCCTAAGCCTTGTTTAGGCCCAAAGGATTCGTGGTTATATGTCTATACAAGGCATAAGCATATATAGTGTCACTTTCAATCGTACCCTTTTCCTTTCTTCTTCTCGCTTACATAGTCATAAAAAGGGAATGTTATTGTTCTGCCTACTCAAGAATTTTTTGTCTCACTTTCTCTTTTTTGTAATGCGATTTCCAAGAATGTTGAAGGATAAAAGAGGAAGGATGAATAGCTAGATATCAAATAGAGCCTATTTTTTCTTTGAACGGTCAGCTCATCAACCTATAACCAATATCTTTTGGTAGGATCGAGAAAAATAACCTGCAGTACTTGTATTAGCATTTGGATAGACCAGTCGCATTTTCTTTTAGACGCAGAACACAAAATAGAAAAGTGAAAATGATCAAAGTTTTGCCCCTTTACTACTTTTTATATTGCACGAATGAATGAATGAGCCATGTACTTTATTTGCTTGGATCTAGTCAAAGTCTACGTTTTGACGACATGGCCTGTCTGTTTTGATGTGAAGCAATGAATGAGAATGAGATGTGCTAAAGAAAGTTTTCCTCTTATTTTCCTCAACAATTCG
>JAANSO010004309.1:0-10246 GCA_036507315.1 Lepidocyrtus fimetarius | reverse complement strand
ACTTGATGGAGATTTCTGCTACATTATGTAAAATGTTAGGAAACATAATTCTGATAAATATGCGAATACGACTTAATGTATGCCTATGCCTGCGAAAACGCAGAAAATGAAAGCCACATACTTCAATTAAAGTTATGTGCTTATCTTGCAAAATAGTTTTACGACTTACCCATCAAAAACATTATTTCGTCCTTATCAGTTTCCTTCCTTCGATTGACAAGACGAGAATTAAAAATAAAGTTGGACCATTTCTGAACAACGAAATTAATTTGAAATAGATTGAAAAGATTCAGAAATCTTCTATTTAAAATGTATTCTAACTCCAAAATTTCAAATTTGTTTGCACTTGCAATATTATTGCAATTTAAGCTAGCAATTTGTTCAAGATTACCTCCAGTACCATTGCCTTCCACATCATCAGCGATTTCAGGAGGCCTTGCTCACTCCATGAGAACCTGGGAAGTGATAGATCCTTCAACAAACCAAAGTTGCATCCTGCTCCGAGGAATCCTTTCTCTCAGCTTTAATCAAACGGATGTAGCAAATCAAACAGTAACAGTTTCAGTGCCGTTCTCCTCTTCTGTATCCGGAAGCTGTGGGGAGAAGGATCAATTTATTTCACTTGAGTTCCCCATCACAGAACTCAAAACTCCTTCAGGAGTGATCATCCCTTTATTTGAAGATGTTCTTGCAACATTAACATTCCATTTCTTCTCCAGTAAAGTCATCGTTATTCCGGGAAAAGCTATTTTAACGGATAAATATGTTCTCCAGGATGTTGGTTTAACTCTTACTAAAAATACCAACCCTCTTGAAAATCCTTCACCTTCAACAGCTTTAATGAATTTGACCCACAACACTTTACTGGAATTTCCGGCTATTTCTCAAAACCACTCGTTTTCATGCACGGGATCGTATCAGTTTACACTTGGCATTGCAACTGGAGAACCTTCATTAAATTCCAGGAATTCCAACAACTCATCTTTCGAGGTCATGCTCCATATGGAAAACTTTAGAATGGAAGCTTTTCGAAGGCCAATTGTTATAAAGTCAGGGTCAAAGTCATTATCTTTGGGCGCAGCTTTAATGTCGAGGTATGATTTCAGCAAGTTGGAGCATTGTCCAAAAGACACCGCCTCATGGAGCGGCTACTTTCTCATTTTCTTCCTCGTCTTTTCCATTTCTGTTATGTTCAATTGTGTCGGGATCATTATCAAAGACAAGGAATACATTAGCATTTAAATGTTAATTGCATTTTGGCTAATTACTGTGAAAGTTCAAACTTATTCTCTCTTTTGTAATTATTTATTTTTATATTGCAATCAAAGCTCTTGTATCCATTCCGTCATCCCCATCCAATTTTTTATGTAATAAAAGAAGCTATGTGTGATTCATCTTCGCTGCAGATCTTCTTTGTACATTTTTTAATTTGATCCTGCTAATATTTGACTATGCAAAAATCAGCTAATGCGAAAGTATCGTCGTAATGAAAATTTTCCGTCTCCACCTTCTTAAGAGAACATAAAAACTGGTTTCACTGAAATCGACTTCTTCGTCTTTAAAGACATTGATCATTTAATACTGCAAATGGTCATCCTGACTATAAGTATGATCTTTATGAGGATACTAATGATAATCATGTTAACAGAGAAAGGTACAGAGATTTAATCCTATTTTTGCATGAATTTGCCATCACCGGATCATCAAAGGCAAAGGATCATTTAAACAGCATCATTGTCATTCTATGCTGACTAGACTGAACATTTTTGCATGGTTGCAGTGAGATCATAGTCAGTCCTTTTGAAAAGTTTGAGATGAAAAAAAGATATGATCAGCTTAAGTCATGACAAGATGAATAGAAAACTGCAATTTTCCTTCCTGTCTGTACGTGGATGCAGACGTTGCAAAAACATATGAATAGTCAATAGAAAGGGTTGCGATTAATGTTAAGAAGATTGCAAAAAATCAGAAGGTTTTGACGTAGGAAGCGAAAGAAATAGGAGAACGGGATATTGCAGAAATCTCTACTGATTATATTAGCCTTTTAAATAGACCTTTTCTATACATTTTTGTGTGGGATTCACATGAACGGAATTAAAAGCTAAAAACAGTGACATTTGTGACTGACTGGCCTAGTGAAACCAAATAGGGGTGGATAAAGTAGTCCCATTTTTATTTTATTCTATGTGTATGTATCATATTAAAGGTATAATTCCAATCTGTTCAGGTTTCCTTTGTTAAGTTTATGTGTAAAATTGTGGAATTAATTATTAATTTAATTTATTAGATTAAAATGAGTCTGTTTCTGAAAAAGTCGAGTCATTGCCTACTTCTTTTGGCATTTCTATTGGGAACTGTACTGAATGGGGTTTTTGGAGAACATCAAAAACCAGTTAGAATCCGATTAGTTGAAGAAGGCATACCAGAATGAAGAAATCTGGGACTTTGAAGATGAGTCCGACGCTCCTCCACCCGCTTCAACTTGGAATGTCACAGACCCCACTACAAACTCCTCTTGTATCTTACTCCGCGCAGCAATCTCCATATCAGTAAATTACACAGACCTTTACAATACTTCCAGACTTGTCCACGTTCACGTTCCCCCAACTGCGGACACATCCGGAGATTGCAGAGTAAAGGAAGGGCTTCAGCAAACCCTGCAATTGACCTGGATAGAGCATACAAACTCCACACAACAGAAAAATCTTAATAATACGGTTACTCTTTTGTTTCAAAATGTTGGAGGGAATGGAAGCACCCTTGGAAGTAAATATGCCATTGTTAAAGTGACCTTGGTCCTTCAAAAGCTTCCAAACTTGTTTCCAAACGCGACAAATCCTTCTGTGCCTTTTGTCATAACTCAGGATGGGATGTCTGTGCTAACGACAAACTTGAACCATTCATTTGTCTGTTCATCCGCTCCCACACAAGTTTCCGTGAAGCACTCCAACATTAATGAACCTGATGCTACTTTAAATTTTGAAGATTTGCAAGTTGAAGCTTTTAGAAAACCGCAAGGCAAAGACATTCCAGGGAAATTCTTAGGAGGGGAAGAGCACTGTTCAGCAGATGAGATTTCCTCAGGATCCATAGTCGGAACCGTGGTTGTTACCATTTTAGTAATTATTTTGGCTGCGTTGGGAGTTGCTGCGTTGGCTACGTACATTCTTAAAAAGAGGAAAGCTGCTGGAGCCACTGGATATGAAAATATGTAAAATATGAGATACAAAATAGAAAGTAAGGAAAAAGGATTGATGTGGGACCTGAGTTTACTTTGTGCCATAAATTGTGCATTTTGAAGTCAATCATGAAAGCTTTAAACTTTATGAAATCATCTTTTGTAAGATTATTTAAAATTATTCTTGGCTCAAAATAAAACTAAAAAATACATCTTCTTGTTAGTTTGCATGCAATGATTGTCATCTCATACAACGACGCATATAATACGGATGCTTAGGCAATTATTATACTAATGCAAATAGAGGTAGGTACAATTTTTCAATTGAATTTTGCTAACAAAAAAGCAATGAACTCTGGCATTTGTGATAAATGTCTAAAGCGCAATTAGAATCGCCCAGTAAATTTCTTAAAAAGCTATAAATATATGATTTCTCGACCTTTTTGGTACATTTCCATTGCATTGTTTAACATTAACAATGAGTAGCAGGGAGTTTAAGCTGCATTCTTAGCTAATCATAAGAGCAATTGTAATTTTATATCAAAAATAGTTTTGATTAATGTTTAATCGCCTTTTTTCGAGTGGAAAATTTATAAGTTTAACATTGGAGGATATTCAATTCTACAAAATTTGAGAAAAATGACCGCATTAAACCGCGTCTTTGTTTTGTGCAAGGAGAAAAGCTTCTAAAAGTATATATAGTCTGCATTTATTTCCAATTATAAGTACAATGGCGAATATATAAAAACGGATTTAATTGTTTGCTTCACAGTTATATTATAGGGATACCCTATAATATAACTGTGTTTGTTTTGTTCTAATGAATATCCGATTCGGGGAAGTCTATCTCGCCAATGCATTTTGGCTGTGAGAGAAACGGTATAAAAGGACGAAAAATTCCCAACTTTGGCATCAGTCTCTTCTCTTTGGAAATCAAGAGGAAGAAGTAAAAGTCAAAATGAAACTCTTGCTAGTTTGCGCCACACTAGCGGCTGTTGCCGTTGTCGTTTCCGTAAGTTTTCGGGAGCATTCCTAAATTTCCAATGTTCCCAGGCACATCTCTGGGAACGTTTGACACTTATTTAATGGATTTTGATTTATTTTGTTGCAGGGAGGAGGAGGGGGTAGTGGTGGAGGTAAAAATCTGAAAATAAAATTCTGACACGTATTTAACTAGCAAATTTTAATCTTTGATGGGTTTTAATTGACAGGTGGTGGTCGGCGGCGGTGGAGCCGGAAGTGGAGCTGGCGGCGGCGGCGGTAATCCCGCAAGTGGAGCTGGGGGCGGCGGCGGTAACCCCGGAAGTGGAGCTGGGGGCGGCGGCGGAAATCCCGCTAGTGGAGCTGGGGGCGGCGGCGGTAACCCCGCAAGTGGCGCTGGGGGCGGCGGCGGAAATCCGGCTAGTGGAGCTGGTGGCAGCGGCGGAAATCCCGCTAGTGGAGCTGGGGGCGGCGGCGGTAACCCCGCAAGTGGCGCTGGGGGCTGGCGGCGGAAACCCCGCTAGTGGAGCTGGAAGTGGTGCTAGTGGGCCAGCGCCTGCTACAGGAGGTGGTGGAAACCCTTCTTAAGCTGGAAATGTGGCAACGTTCAAACCATCCTCTTTGGCGTCGTACCATTTTCGTTTTTCTTCTCTTTTATACCTTCAAAATTCAAAATTGATACTAAAATTTGAAACCCTTCTATCCCCTTGATCTGGACTAGTCTTTTAATTGGATATTTTTAATTCGAGAAATCTTTTTTATCCGCTACAAAATTATGTTTCTTAATTGGCAAGTACCTGCAAATACTTTAAATCTATTATTTACCCTAATTACCCTTTAAAAAAATAAAAAAAGCCAGAGTGCTTCCTTCCAAAAAAATCAATCAAGCAAATTGAATGAGTTGAATTAACTGCAATTGATGCGTGAACTGTTGTAAGGAATGAATATAAGGAATCGTACTTGCTTATAACTGCAAGTCAATCAACTTAACCATGTCATGTTACTTCACTTCTAAATAGATTTTCTAAAATTGCCCATGTCAATGAAACTGAATGAACGAACGTTAAATAAGTCACATATAAAAGTTCATCATGTATTTATTAAAAAATTCATTCAGGTCAGGTATAGTTTTAAAGCCTCTTCTATTAAAATTCATCAAAACGGTTAAAAATCTTAAAAGTTATAAAACGTAACGCCATCCTTCACGGTGCGGTATAGCAATTGGACGTATGGTCCGAACTCGTTTATTCAAGTCCGCTTCGCTTTGCCTTGACGTCCTACAGACTCCAGCTTTGACAGCTTTTGTGGACTGAAGACGATAAATTTATCCTTAAGGACTAAAAACGAAGGTAATTTGCGAGGGTGTGAAACTCTGCCCGTATGGAACCGCTGAACGTCCTCCATGAAACGCTGCTTGGACACATTCTTCACCTTTTCAGCATCAGCAGTTCTAAAAAGCAAATACCCACAGTTAGATTTTAATTAAAACAAAGTCGTTAATTATATAAGATCTATTACATACCGTATGCTTTCTATGCGTCTTAACTTGGCTGGAGGCGGATTCGATGATTTAGCTGTATTTTTGGTAGCTTCAACACTACAATTTGAAGAGGGTGAAGGAGTAGTTGTGGTGGGGTCCTCCATGTTTCGCTTCAGTTTCTTCCCTTTTGGTTCAAAAGCATTTTTAATATTTTTAGTCAGGCCTTCTTTTCCCCTTTGAATTATTATTTTCTCTCCAGATATTGCGGAGTTGGGTTGATTATCATCATTCAACTGGTCTTGTGTCCATTTATCCATCATTGGTTGAATCATTGCCTTGCATTTAGTGTCCTGAGTTTGCTGCGATTGATCTTGAAAATGATTTCCAGAAGGTTCGGGAGTCATTTGAACTGAACTTTGCTGCTCAGCGTGAATTTTTGACGAAGTTGTATCTTGTGAAATGATTTCCGGAACATTGACTTTCTGAATTTCATTTGGCCTGGGAATTCTTGGGCCCCATTTCTCTTTAAATCCTTCCTCCATCCCGTCATACCAATCGTCCAGCAAATTTAAAACTTCGTTAGGTGACCACCTGCGCGTCATGATTGCTTTTTATGGAAACTTCTAATAATTTAATAAAAAAATTAAAATGCAGTGAAACTAGCAATCTTCTTTGAGTTGACGGCAACAATGGCGAGAATGTGACAGAAATTGGAACTAAAAAAGCGAGGAGATTTTGTTCAGGACAACCTTAGAAAATTCAATGAATAAAGTGATTTTCATAAATGCCATAAGAAAACTATTTTGACAACATATTCCGTTTTTGCCAAAGTTGGCTAATGCTCGCATTCCATCACTATTTGAATATCGAGATAAGTAAAATCTGACAAACTTGTATTTGACATAAGCGTCAAAACTTGTTCTTGCCACAGCTTATGCAAAGTAGGAAAGTTTCCTTCTCCATGTGCAAAATCTCAAGCTTATGACATTCAAGGGCGTATTCAAAATCACTATTTTTTTCTTTTTCTAATACCACAGTCTATAGAGTCTATCCGTTTTTACTTATAGTCTGATAATGTACGTTATATTATTCCTTTTACTACCTTTTGTCTTGTCTACAGGATTAGCGTGCAACTAATATGAAAGAATTCATTTATTTTCAAGAAGATTGCGATTTTGAAATTGAAAAATGAAATAAACGTAAGAATGTAGCCATCAATCAGTAAAACACACGTATCCATGCACAATGCTTGCAAGTATCATTTCTGAAAGCACAGGGTGAGAATAAGCTTAATGGTTTTACGCAATTTGATGGGTTAATTACATTTTTTACGAAGGATGATATTATTTCAATAAGTTGGCCATCATGGAAGTTAAGTTGTCACTAAATTGCTACACATAATGAGTTTCCTCATGATACCTAATGCATGATACCTAAAGTTGTTGCATAAAAATGCTATAAAATACTCAAGCTCTTGGTGCCTTTGACTTTTACTTAAAAATATATTTTTTGCCTTATTTTTGTAATACGCATACAAATAGAATCAAAGTTAGTGACAAATGCTCATTGGTTTTCTTTTGAATTTTATTTAAAACGCTTGTAGTAAATTATACAACAATTTAAAGGTAGTATTGATTGCAGAAAAACTATTTAATATAAATCAGAGAGAAGAAAAATGAAAATAGTGGGATATTCTCCCTCCAAAACGCAACTGTTACGGTGTTACCTGTTTTGGTTACCTTTCCTCCTTGTTGCTCCAGCCGCTTCCCTGGTTTTCATTCTTCTTTTCATGTATAAATGTAGTGTTGTCGTGTTTAGTAAATTCCTATCTTCAGCTTTTCCAGCTCACTATTCCTTAACTGCCCCAATCTCAGGTCTAGACGTAATGTTTAGCACAGACGACTTTTACACTCACCCAAACGGAAACCTCGCTTTCATTTGGTATGTAAATGGAACAATTTCTCCCCAATTGATTATCAGTGGGGTGGAAAAAGTGCTAGCAGGAAACAATAGTTCTTCCAACAGCTTTTTCTCAAGTCTGAATCGTTTTGGATCGGTCAAAGGCTATGCCAAGTTGACATCTGTTTACCCTACATTCTGGCTCGGGTTTCCATTTTGGAAGCGATGTGAAAATAAGTTTAGCATTAAAAATCACATACGGGAAATAAATTCCCGTCCCCCAAGATTCTTTAATGACAAGGCAAGCATAAATAAAGCGGTCCTAGACGACAACATGATTTCTTCTTGCATATCTGAACCCTTCAAGCAAGGTCAACCGTTATGGGAAATTTTATTATTCTCTTCAAAAATTGCTACTCCAACCGCAGAACAAAATTCCGACTCTATAGGTCGGTTAACTGGGTCGAATTCTCTTTCTCCTTGCGCCGCTACCACCATTTTAGTGTTTAAAACGCATCATGTTCTGGGCGATGGTAACTCCATGTTAAAATTCTTGCAAAAAATTGTAGACTCTTATGATACTGATAAGCCTAGAAACAACAAGACAGAAAATATTGTGGATAGAAATTCTAATAATTTGTGGGACACCTTTTCAAATACAATTTATACTTGGTTATTGGTTCCATATGCACTCTTTTCCTTACTTCAAGATTTTGTTTTTCATCGAGATCACTGGTTTACTCACAAAAAGAATTCAAATAACGTTAATTTTGGTAGTGTTTCTGTTTCCGTGTCTCAATTAAGTAGAATTAGAAGAAGATTGCGTGAAAGTGTAAGATTTGGAGGAATACAAAGTCAACTTAAACCAGTTCCAATTGTTGTGGTGGCTATTGCTGCATTGTCAGGTGCACTTCCAAAAATTTTAAAGGTCAGCAAAGAAAAAGATGATAAAAACTGGGTAAATTTTGTCGTTGCTCTTCCACACGACAAGGAACATCCTGGAGGTGAGGACTTTTGCAATTTTTGGTAAGCACACGTTCCGAAAGCATGATTAAGAGGTTTTATTCATTTTTATTTTCGTTTCATTAAACTGAATTTTTAACAGGACTCACGGGATCGTAAAAGTTGATTTGAGTGAATCTGACCCATTATCCCGTGTTCTTCAATTAAATGACTCATATTGGCAATTAAAGAACTTTATAAATTCCTGAAATACATTCCAAATTTGCCAAACTATATTCCCTATTCCCAAAACCGATTCTTTCTCTTCTGTATGGTTACAACATGGGCTCAGCCATTGGCGTCAGCAACATGGCCAGTTTCAAACAAGACATGTTTCTGGGAGGAAACAAGATTCTTTTCCAAACTGCATACTTTGGATTGCAATGGAAACACGCAAGTAAGATTACGAAAAATATACTTTCTCACAGTGCCCCAATATACTAATTTGATTCTTGATGGTATTTTTGTGTACAGGTATGACGCTAGCTTTGCTCTCCTATAATGACCAAGTTAACATCTCGATTTTAGCAAATGAAAGCGTTATGGATAAGGAAAATGTAGACATTTTGATTCATCGTTATATTAAAGAAGAGCTGATACTCTTGGAGGAATACAAAAGATGATAAAATCATGATAAAGTTTTATGTAAAATATGAATAAAGCAACACCCAACCATTTTCTTTATTATTGACATTTTAACTTTTTTCATTCTCTATATTATTATAATAAAACAAGATCAGCAATGTTCATCAAAATGCAATCTACCATGTCCATTAAGGTCCTCCTTGTGGCGGGCCTTATGGGACCAACAAAGTACCCAATCGCAACGCACCCCTTAAATTCCAACCTTTTCGCTTTGATTTTTAAATTAGTCTTCCAACTTTTTTGAAATCTTTCATAATTTTCATACGGGATTGACCCCAGTATCATTAAAATATAAACAATAGTTACCGTAACTGGTAGTACAAGTGAAAGTGGGAGATATAGAGCAAGTGGCAAATGTTTATATAATTTTATTATAATAAAACCAGAACAACTGGATAAAACTATGCTCATAGCCATTACAATCAAAATCACTACTTCCGCTAGATGAGAGCCGATCCTAATCATAATTTCAATTTGCCGGAGAAGGTTCCTAGTCCAACTGAACGTTTTATTCGGAGAATATTCTAAATGAGTAGTTAATTTTTGCGCTAGCTCCCCAAACATCAACATTGTGCACAACCCAAAAGATGCTACTGCCGCTGTGTACGAAGCCTGAAAGCCAAAAACTGAAGCCGACACAATTTTCAAAATGAATTTTTGTTCGGGAGTTACTTCAAACTTGGAGCCGAGCCACTGCAAAGGATCTAGCTCGTTGTAAATGCAAAGCGCAATGTAAAGCAGTCCACTGACTATTGTCAGGAATGTACACGTTCCGTAAACAAACCAATCATGAACTAAAAGTATGATTCTGGATTTCCTCTCAAATTCGGTTGAGGAAATCTCTTTGTTCACTCTTCTGAAAGTTTTTAAAAGTTGTGGGATTACATATGTGAGATCATCTGTGCCTTTCTCTAATGTGTAAAAAATTCCAAGTGTCATTATTAAAAAAGTTACGGTTGTCACGCGAATAACGATTTCTTCCATGTCTTCAAACACTGTGCCGTAATGAATAATCTTCAGGAGCTGCCAAATGGTGAAGATTAAAACAAAAATAAGCTGTT
>JAANSO010004308.1:0-10248 GCA_036507315.1 Lepidocyrtus fimetarius | reverse complement strand
ATTTCCCACAAGGTTATCCCAAATGACCAAATGTCACTTTGAATGGAAAATTTCATTTCGGCCAAAGCCTCCAAAGCCATCCACTTCCAGGGCATGGGCCCCTAAAATAGTTAAATTGCTAATTAATTTCCCCTCCATAGTCAGTTTAGTTTTTCATTGCTTTACCGTTTCCTTTTGAACATAATAGTAATCTACAAGTTGCCGGGATAATCCAAAATCACTGATTTTAACAGCAAAATCCGCAGTCAAGAGAATATTTCGGGTAGCTAGATCGCCGTGAATTACCTAAAAGTAGCATGAAAACGTTAACTTAACGATTTTATCAGTGATTAATGATTTCAATTAGCCTTTGCATTTAAACCTTTTTGCTTCCAAGGAATTCCATTCCTCTTGCAGCTTCCCAAGCCCATTTTACTAAATCAATGGTCATTAAGCAATCCGAAGAATTTGTAAGTGTTCTGAAAGCAAACAAAATTAATTATCCCATCAGAGAGCGAAGCTAACTTTAATCAAAACTACCACTCCAATATTTCACGTCATTCCACACAAGCATTCAAAACAATGAATCAAACTACTTTTTTCCAGGAAAAATAGGATGTGGGATATATAATATCAAAATTTGCCCTTAATTATCTTCATAAAAGTAAATTTGTGTTCGTGTGAAGCAAACTTAATCAATTAGCAAAGCCATTTACACTTGCAACAGCAACAGCCCAACCCTATCTACATGTTTAAGTAGTGTTATTATTTAATTACGGTAAAATTGTTTACCTTATGGGTGTCTCTATAACTAAAATATCATTCTCCATTTGATTCCTGAAGGTTTGTCTGATGAAGCCGTAGGAAACTCTGTAGATTGCCGTTTGGACAATACTCCACAGCAACAAAAACCTCTCCTGTTGGGAAAGCCAAAGAGGTAATTTAATATCCGGTTTCAATAAATTCAATAAAAATATACATAACTCGGATGAAAACCGGTCATAAAATAAAGTTCTCTATACATAGGTAGCTTCATTTCACAACCTCCTTCCGTTATATTTCCGTAGCTTTTGTTGACTGTAATTAACCTATGTGTGGGCGCCTATTGTAAAAAATAATTTCGCCATTTCTTCCCTTACCCTTCCCTATTCTCTTTGTACAGGCAGCCACAAGGTTTACAACGTTAGAGTTTTTCCCAATACTGGCTAAAATTTTCAACTCCGAAAGCAACGCCTTTAATGAGCCAACGTCCAATTTTGTTTTTAGAGTTTTAACGGCAACATCGGTTCGAGTGCCATTTTGAGAGTTTTTAACTACCCCTTTGAGAATTATTCCAAAATGTCCACTTCCAAGCACCTCCGTTTCATCTGAAATCCAAAAAGCCAATGTCAATAGAAGCTCTGTGGCAAGTACCTATTGAAAGCAGATTTTTAATTAGGTAAAAAGTTGAAAATGCTTCACCTAACAACAGCTCATCCCGTTTTATTTCAAAGGAAGGATCGTATGTTGCAGTGGTTCCGTAAACTGTGTCGAAGCTACTTAAGCTTTTAATTGGTTTGTTTTCATCTGAGGCGCTACATCTTCTAAATTCTTCTATTTCAGAAGAAGTAAGCAAAGTCAGCCTCCCGTGTTTTTTCCCAACTTTCACCCACAACAGTCCAAACATCAACGCTGCGAACAAAGCTGTTAAGAAAACTGTCACGCTCACTGCGATGATTATATCCCCTGATATCACTTCTAAAAATGGATAAAAACTAATTAAAAAAGGCACATGTTTAAAATTATAAAGCAAAACTTACTTTTTATACCTCTAACATGTATAATTCTGGAGTGGTTGGCCCATTCAAAAGAGTTCCATATTGGAGCAAAGCAATACACCCTTTCCAGGTTTGTTCCAGTAATAGGAATTGTTGCTTCTATGGTTGTCCCACCAAATTGATCTTCAATATTCTTTGGGGCAGCTTAATAGGGTTAAAAAAGAGTAAGTGAAGAATCATGTAAGGACTTGCTTAAAGGATTTAACTCATTTTCTTACTTTTTAAAAACGTGAGCCCTTCTAAATCCGTAAACTTTAAAGCTAAAACAGTTCCTCCAGCAAAGTAATAGTTGGAAACGTTACAAGTCACGGTTACTTGCTGACCTAAGTACACTTCATTAGGGATGTTGCTCATTTTCATAAGTTTTGATGCGTCAACGCCTTCCATGCTGAAGTCTATAAAACCCCAAAAAAGGGCAATTAAGAAGGATAAAGCTAATCTTTTGCCTCAAGCAAGTAAGCGAAATATCATCCAAACATTGCGAAATGTTTGTGGATGGTGGCGGAAACGCTTAAGCAATTTTTGTGAGGGATCTATTTTCAAGGCTACGCATGCAATAAAACCTTACATAAATTCATCTTTGTATCCCCCATTATTTAAAGAATTTTTTGAACATACATAATTTGGTTGACGAGCGTCCTTCAGGAATGGAAGTGAAGAAAAATAAAAGTCTTTTGGGTCTTCCAGGGATTTCTTGTTCCATTGAAGATTCACATCCTATCATTCCTTGAGAAAGACGTAGTTGCCTGCCTTCACAGCCTACACAAGTCACGTTATGCACCATTGGTTGGGCGCAATGGATAGGCTAAAAAGAAGACAGGAGATCTACTATATATTTTATTGCATAAGTATAGTAATGTGGTGGAAGCAATTTATTTGCCAAGCTTTGAGAAAATTGCTCCCCTTTGTTTATGCAAAAAAACACTAAATTATGCATGGATATCCTATTTTGAGCAAAAACATCAAAAAAGATTCAACCGTCAACTCTGCCGACTTCAAAGCATTCAAATAATGGGTATAATAATGATCTAGTGAACTTGCAGCTTTTGCTGAACTGACGTTGATCTTTTTGTTTTGAAAGATAAACGTTAATAAAATACTTTTTATTTCTTACCAATCTGGAATTGCGATGAAAATTCAAACAAGTCATGGCATTGGAACACTGGTGATTAAACTTTATTGACGTCGGTGTTCCATCATTTTCCTCACAACTGAAGGAGAGTCGTGGACCACCTGGTTCGCCTTCGTAGTATATCCTGTAATCACAGTTGTTGTCAGCAGGTTCCTTTTCATTATGATGGGAGTGGTGGTGGTCAAATACTAAGGTATGGAGGATAATAATGACAAAAAACCAGATTATTATTGCTTTTTCACTGAATTCGAATAAACTTTTTCTTTGAAGATCGTTTACGCTTTTGATATCTACCGCTCCGAGCTGTAATCATCATCATGTAAGGCTATGATGAATTCTGTTAATTCTACAACTCGGAGAAAATTTTTGTTGTTTCTGAGTGAAAGCTGTAAATGTTTACAGACTATTCAAGGTTGAACTTGAGAACGTTCAACTCCAACTGCCTACTTATAGAGCGGAACGTGTTTAAAAATGTTTTAAATTCTTTTACCTGGTGACGTCCGTAATGATGTTGTAATTTCCCTTGGAGGAACATCCGAAATATTTAAAGCAATTCCCTCAACGTCATCATCGCTTGTTATTGAACGACTAAGGCAAAAAGGTTTAACGATTGATCGACAGGTACCGTTAATTTGCTTGAACCCTGTACCCTTCTTGTAACGAACATTTGTTGTGATAAGGAAACGATATGAGTTTCGGTCGAAAAAATTTGAAAATGTTCGGTAAATATGTAAATGGGATGTAAAAGCCTTTGCTGCTCTCCATGATGAATGACCCTGTGAATTAAAGATTTGAAAAGATAATTGAAATGCTGTAAATCCCAATAATTTTAATTAAAAATAAAAAACTGGAAATAAATGCACTACCGTTGGCATTGAATCGTAAGCAATCCACTCGATGGGGTATTTTGCGACACATTTAAAATAAAACATTTCATGATCCAGGACGTTATCCTCATGTATAAAAAAGCTGTTTGTAAACTCTCTTTCTCCATATTTCACAGATATTTGAGGATAGTCAACAGTGCTAAATTCAGAGCAGTTTTTGATCTCCATTGAGCTTCTTCGAAATGCACAGAAAACTTGATCCCCTGTCAGGGAAAATGCTATGAAAATCATCCAACTTGTAACAGGGTTCCAGCGATGGCTAAAGCAAGGATCATCACCGATGTCTTCGTTTTTTCTCTTTCTTATCATAATTGACTCATTCTCCAGAGAAAACTCTTCTTTGCATGTAATAAAAATAACTGATCTTGTTTTCCTATTTTTATATCACTCGAACTATTGCACAATCCTTTTCTAACACCGGAAATTCAATCATACACTTGACGTATTTCTTTTGTAAATACAAAGAAAAAATGGTAGTACGGAAAATAAAATCCGCTTGAAGCTTGCTTGTGATCTGAACCTTTAAATTTTATACAAACCCTTCAATTCTTTGTAATCTGAGAGTAAAGTAAGTCCGGTATTATTATCGATGCGAGAGTAAGTAAAAATAGACTCGGCTAAACAATAATAACGAGGCTCAATGACTCTCGTAGTCACACTTTTATTATTAATATTCTCATTTATCTTGTATAATACTTGTTATTATAAAACTTTTTTGCTATATTATCCAAACACTGGGATTGTTTTAAATGAAAACAAAAAACCTATAAGGAAGTTCCCTCATTTATTTTTTCTTGTCGATAGAAAATTGAGTGAGCTCCCCGTGACTGCAAGTTTGCTTCTGGCAGCTCACTTCAAAAGTGTTTGTCCGTATGTAGTCTTTTTCCTCGTGTGAGGGAGTCTGGTGGAAGCAGTTGCTTTCTCCTGTCTATTTTCACTCTCCTTTTTTCTACATTTTACAATAGGTAGGTCGTTACTCAAAAGGGAAAGTGTGTTCCAAGTAGAAGTTTAGCTATGTGTTTATATAGGGAAAGAAACTTTCATTCATTTCATCCTGGAAGAGAATTCTTTTCATTCACTTCATCTCTATGAAAAGACATGACACCCACTACGATCAGTTTGCGGAACATACGTCCGTTTTCACCGTGTTTCTATATTCAAATGTCAAATTTTGCAAGATTTCCAACACCAAAGTCCTTCTGTTTTTGAATATCAGAATATGTACTCTTTGTGACAGTGGGGGAGTCATAAATTATTTGAGATTTTTCAGAAGAATCAATTTTCTTGACTGCTAAGGACCACCTTGACTGACAACAACAATTTCAAGGAAAGAATTAAAGAATACTAGAAAAATAAATATTTACCATAAAAAACTTTCTCTTTCCCAATCTGTGAATTTCAGCATTTCTCTCAGGTCACTAGTGACTTTCTATTGAAGACTATTTTTTAGAGCTAAACAAAAAGGCAAAAATGTTGCTAACTTAATAATAGAAAACGCGTTGCTTCTGTTAATCATTATCATTAGAGCAAAAAACAACGACTGGATGGAGGATTTCAACTCGAACACTTTTCATAGAAAAAGGAAATATTTTGTGTAAAAAGCAATGGCTGGTAAATTTTCCTCACTTTCTAGCCTTTTAATCTGTTTTCTTTGAATCAAACGTGCCTTGAGATTTTCCGAGGCCAGTCAACAAGTCCAACTTTCCCTTTCTGAAAACACTTTCGAGAGATTTATTAGATTTATTGTTTAACTTGGCTTAAGTCAACCGTTAAACCATTTGAAATAGAAATCAAGCGATCATTCTCCTGTTCTTACCTATCCAGATGCTGACGTGCACAATATGGCTATTAATAAATTTCATAAATTCGCCATTCCTCAAATATGAACTTCATAACGGTAAACAAGCTTCAACTGCGTTTTGTTTGTAATTCTTAGTTTTCAAATTTGTTATGAATCTCCCGTTATTATTCCACCCTGTTGCACCCATATTGCATTACAGGTTTTCTAATAATGAATTTCTCTGCATGTTGCGGCTTAGACAAATGATAGTAAAAAGAATTAGGATTTAGTTTGTGGCTTTAGGAAATCGTTATAACCTTGTGGTGATTAACCGAGCCGTACATTGTATTAGTAAAATGAAGCTGATACAGTTGAAGTGACTTGAAAGCGGAGTGTGTTCACCCGGGCGGGAATAATTCGGTGAAAGCAGAGGAAACTTCATTAAATTTCTAATAAATGGGTAAAAATATTTTATCTTCTCAGGAAGGATGCTTGTTTAAAGAGATTAGCTTCCAGTTTTGGGTTAGATTGATACAAAAGATTTACAACCTAGTGATTATTTGAACGTTTGGATTACATAGCGAGTACATAAAAGGATTCTTCAAGGAAAACTTATACGTATTCGTAAATCCTTAACTTTCCCCGTATATTACGTGATGATGAATTAGCTAAGATATAACTTTTTTTATAAGCCATAAAAGAGATTTCATCTAACCTGTTTCTTTCTTGGATATGTATATAGCTAGAAACTACAATTGAATCTGATGCGAACAATAGCTTTCATCCGGCATGCAAAATACAGGCAACTGAAATTGACCGTTTCTTCTAAAAATATTATATATCTGGAAGTTTTCGAGTTATCAGGGTATTCCGGTTGAACTTTGACATTTTACACTTTGATTATTCCAGCATCGTCATTATAAGACAAGTCAAACAAACGACCGTTAGCATTGAGCCACACGAATTTGTCATGCAGAACAATAACTTATAAAAAATAGACTCTCTATAAAACCCTTTGTTTGAGTGCGACAAAAGGAATTCTTATTTAAAGATACAGGAGCCATCTGGAATACAATAAATGTTTTGTACTAACAAAGAGAAAGTTTTCGCCAGCATGCATATCATCAAATCATCAACTGACAAACATATTTCTTAGCATATGTTGCTTTTTTATTGCTAAACACGATTCTGGCATTAGATATGTTAAAATTAAGAAAGAAGATCCTTATTCCATTACGTAGCCAAAGCTAAATTAGCGTTTCGTAGTCCTCGACGCGGCATAATATATTGTATGGATGTACAGTTCTTGTGAAATGTAGGCCAATAATATTAACCTATTTGCAAAAATTATTTAATAAAATTTTCTCCGTATTGCAAAAACAGTTTTTGTAGGAAGATTCCGAGTGGTGATGGCGTAAGATTTCTACTCTTAAAATACACTTGAAAACGGTAGGCGTTGTTCAAGGATCTAAACTATTTTCGCAGTGCAAAATTCTGCTGGCACCTAACAATCTGATTTTATAGACTTTAAATAACATTTCAGCATACGAATTTTAATCAATTTCACGCCTCATTATTATTGGCAACTGGCATGTACGCCGAGCAATTTTCATGATCACCAACTCTTCGCAATAGATTACTGCTTGGATAACTAAGCATTATGTTCTATCATTAGAAGAATTTACTTTTGTTTTGGAGAGAAGAGTTTTCCCAAGTCCACATTCCACACCTTCGTACTCTTTCCAATATCCTGCACCAATACAGCAATAAAATTGATGGATCCGCCTCAGCGTCATCAGGATCGTTATGCAAAATAGCAAATAAGTATGTATATCAGCAAAATGAGTTACTATCAAGCTTGGAGAACATAAAAAAGAATAAGCTTGCTGAAGCACATGTATGACTGTATGTAAACTTGAATCTATATAGCTATTAAATTAATTTAAGTGCTTTGAATAAAATTTATCACAGGAAAGCAATTTTGTGAATGGAATCATGATGACTGAAGCGGCACAATTTCAATATTTCTGAATTTACTTTTGTTTTGGAGAGAAGAGTTTTCCCAAGTCCACATTCCACACCTTCGTACTCTTTCCAATATCCTGCACCAATACAGCAATAAAATTGATGGATCCGCTTTAGCGTCATCAGGATCGTTATGCAAAATAGCAAATAAGTACAGATGTATATCAGCAAAATGAGTTGCTATCAAGCTTGAAGAACATAAAAAAGAATATACTTGCTGCAGCACATGTATGACTGTATGTAAATTTGAATCTATATAGCTATTAAATTAATTTAAGTGCTTTGAATAAAATTTATCACAGGAAAGCAATTTTGTGAATGGAATCATGATGACTGAAGCGGCACAATTTCAATATTTCACTTTCACTTCAGTCAAAAGGAAAAAGTTAAAAAGTACTT
Source organism: Lepidocyrtus fimetarius (assembly GCA_036507315.1). NCBI lineage: Eukaryota > Metazoa > Arthropoda > Collembola > Entomobryomorpha > Entomobryidae > Lepidocyrtus > Lepidocyrtus fimetarius. The sequence continues at coordinate 2,229 of JAANSO010004308.1, read as the reverse complement.
ATGAGCCTACTTATGCATTTATCTACTACTGCTGTGAGTCCTCCGATATTCGTATTTTCTCTTCGTAAAAAATGTTATTTACAAAAGTCAAAAATGCACTTAAGGCTCGAATTTCGGCAATAACGACAAAAATGGAATTAGGCATACGATAGACATACCACTTACGATATGCATTAAAAAAGTTTTTGATTAGATTCAAGGAAAAAGCGTTATTTTAACAATTTTCAATTTCCCCAAAGATCGATACACGCTTTAATAGTTACAGCCTAGCCTAGCTAAAAACAAGCTCACTACAAGTTGGAAAATTTATACAGAATAGCAGCACGTTAGGTATTCAACGCAACATCTTCATGAATGATAGCTTCATAAAGGAAGGAAGTTCACGGAAGGTTCTACTTCCGTTGAATGAAAATGAACTTAGCACATGTTGCTGACAATAAAGTCAATCAGGAAAAGAATACACAATCAAACTTATCTATTAGTGTGCACATTATTTACTTTTGATATAACCTTATCCCCTATATTTATCCAGTGTTGTATAACATTGCGTCAGTGAATCATTTAACATTCACCACTTACCAAAACAACAAAAAGCTTAATATTAAGAAGCAAAGCAATAGCTTTGGGCTCCAAGGATGCTTCGGGAACACGATTCTTTCTTTTTGGACTGTTTACAAAGCAAGTGTACACAAAGAAATCAAATAGGGCTGGCATATCACTTTCTCTGACATTTTCCATTAAAGTATTGTGTACTTTATTTCTCATCGTAAATCCAAAACTTAGCAGTCAACATGAAATCCTTAAGGAAAAGTATAAATTTCGCCAAATACACTTTTTTGTCAAAACTTTCCAATCGAAGGATATAAAGAATCAAAAACGGAAGAAATTTACGAGAATAGTTTGTGGTTGTATGATTATCTAGCAAAGCAAACATACTGATGTAATGAAATGAAAATCAAAGCAGAAAATAATACATATCTTCACCCTTGCTTTGTGTAATGCAGCTCAAATATCATTTTGAGAATATTGCCATATTATATTACGTTTGTAAGTAATAAAATATTTATGAAGGGAGATTTGACAAATAGTAATTTAGTAAGTGAGCATATGATAATGGGCAATTATGAGGATAAATTGTAAACAATCCTTAACATAGGAGAAAGTTACAATCGATTGGCCAATTATTTTCTCGTCAGAAAACTTTGAAATACGATCCTTCAATGTCTCTCCGTTTTCGTATCAATGTAAATGCCAAAAATCACACAGCCATAGGAAGATTCTGGATTAAATTATTGTCAAAATTCTTCCAGTAAATCCTGGATTGATATCATTTCTCCTTTGTTCAACTGGTATTTGAAAATTAACTTTCTTCTGCCTACACACTTTCCACTACAGAAGCTGTTTTAATGCAATCTAGCATTTAGCAAGAACTGTTTCCAATTCAATGAGTTTTCACTCACCGCAGAGGAAACCGCAAATCAAACACTACGCGGAAATTACAGTGAGAATTTGGAAATTTAAATTAAAGTAATAAATTTAGAAATCTCTGGTTCCCTTTCATAAACCACTTTCTTCACGGCTCAAGTGTTACTTTTTAGTATTTAAACAGGAGAAAGTAGAAATTATATTTACTTAACGCGAATACTGGACTACAAAGTCAGATTTTGCAGGGGCAATCTGTTAGTCAAATTTCGACTTTTTGCAGTTTCGATCTGTGTGAATGAAACATTTGGCATTTTGGCCAACTTTTCATGTAAGTCTGAAGGAGTTTTGAAAACACTCAAAAGCAAACATTGGACTATGGACGGTGGAGAAAACAAAAGACAGTCAAGGAGAAAGAAGTGAAGATGGGAACGGCCAGAATTAGATTTTTTGTCAGCAACAGCCTACCAAGGGAATGGAAACTCAATGATGTATTGTTCAAGAAGAATATAAACGTGATGCATCCCACAAGAATTTTACAACTCGTTAGAGACTTTCTTTTTGAATTGCTCTAGAAAAACAAAAGGGATAGTAATTGCTGTAGAATTGTAATGGCGTGTGAAAACAAGCACGTAACAAAGTTTGTGAATGCACACAATTAAAGTTTCTTCTTAAAAGAAAGTTAAACTTCGTCACTATCAGCCTTTATTACAAGCAAACATTTTGATGGACTATTTTTGGCCTACAGTGCAATTTAAAATCCAGTAATTCTTTAGGAAGAGTGTCTATCCATGAGAAAATGTGAGG
>JAANSO010004307.1:0-10248 GCA_036507315.1 Lepidocyrtus fimetarius | reverse complement strand
TTCTTCGTCATTATAAGAAAATTTAATCCTCCTTCTCAGCAAGAGTAGCACAACTGTTTTAATTATTTTCAATTGCATGAAAAGATTACATGTTGTATTCATTATCATTTATTACTGCAGTGAGCTCAGTTTAAATGATTTGTTCACTATCGCCTTCCTGGCAATAATGCAGTGATAATTGCATACAAAAATGAATTGTACAATTTGCAAGTTTTATTGCTTTCTATCGTTTTTAATAATTATCATGATGTAGGTACAGTATTCTATCTTTAATTATATTTTTCTAATGACACATATCTGGAAACGAGATTGATTGCTTATGATTTTTAATTTTATATACCAAAACTAAATCAACCCTCATGTAGTAATCATAATTATAAAAATAGCTTGCCATAATTATCCCCATTGGTACATCCATTTTCTATTGGTTTGCTTTCTCCAATAATCAATAAAATTCTTTCCCAAACATATTATTTGCCCTGCAAATTCATGATTTAAAACTTTTCAATAGGTATATAATATAGAAAGCTGGTGTTGTAATTACGATGATCGCAACTGCGATGTTGACCGGTAACAACCAGTATTTCTTCATCCCATCTGCGATATCCAAGTGTGCAAATTTTTCTTTCTAAATGTAATGCCTACTTAAACATGCGCCTGACATGACAGGCCTTGCCTAGAAAACTTTATTTTGTTGATATGCCGGTTCAGATAATTTCTCCTTTACTACATTATTGGTAGTTTTGGGATCATGAATCATGATGAGGAGGATGAGGATGAAGAAGAAAACACAGAGGAACTACAAAACACATGCCTCTGATCTCTGATCCTTTCCTCTTATCTCTTCGATTTACTTGTTCCTGTGAACATGTAAGTAAAAATTAAAGCGGTGATGATGTGGATTAGAGAAAGGTGGATGAAGATGAATAAGAAAACACAGAGGAACTACAAAACACATGCCTCTGATCTCTGATCCTTTCCTCTTATCTCTTCGATTTACTTGTTCCTGTGAACATGTAAGTAAAAATTAAAGCGGTGATGATTTGGATTAGAGAAAGGAGAGGACACTAACATGATACCATCTTTTCTATTCTTCATTCGAAATACACCAGTGACGGCATTGTTAAATCTTTGTCAAAGATAATAGAAAATTGATGAGTGCCACCTATCGCTACGTCCGTATTGCTTAAATAGAGATAGAGAGCGTAAGCTGATGACGTAAAATTTGGGATGGGAAAGGAAATATATAAGACAATGTCCTCTGACGACAGAGGTATAGGAAGCAATGAATAAAGGTGGATTCTTCTTAATATAAAAGCACTAAAGCTAAACTTTTAATTTTCCCCCTTTTGCTTCTTGACCAAAACGCCAAATGTTCTTTTTACTCCAATAAATTAATCAATTTCTACCTGTCTTTCCGTCTGTCCATTACTTCAACTGTCCATATAAAGTGATCTGAGCTACCCACCTGGTTCAGTTTTCTTCAAGCACAATAAAATTGCTACGTGATTATGTTAAAGAGATGAAGAAAAATAAAATGAGCAAAAAATAAGTTGAGATACTGCGATAGGAAAGAAACCTTTATATATCTGCTCTGAAAAGCTAAATTTTCTACAAGAATTGCTCATATTTATGCATATTTCCTTACGAATAGATATAAGAAAGTAATAAAGTATGAGCAATAATAGGTTTGTGCTCGATCATGAACAATTTGATTTGATTAGATTAGAAAAATCAATTCAACTACCACCAGCGATTCTTATTATCTTTCTTGTAAAAAATGAATCTTTTATCCATCCACTATTATAGCCACCATTATTACCACAATGACAAACGCAATACGGAGGGAGGTAGTAAAAGCGTTGTTGTTTTGTGTTGGTTGTTGATCCTGTTGCTTGCTGTGAAAAACATTATGAGGATGACAAGAGAAAACTACAAAAGTTGTAATGAAATGGCAAAAATCCATTTACGCTTGACATCTTATAAAATATACAGAAATCGGTTGTTGTTAGTCCTTTTTTTCGGTTCCCATCAGCCGCATTCACAGTTTTACTAAACTGCTGCTGCTTCGCCAAAAAGAGAAATGTAGAAGACGCAAATCGTCACGCATCGTCGTAACGACAACCGCGTCATCATTCTTCCCAGTTCAGTCTCCTTTCTGCTTTTTACATTTTTCATATTTCTCTCACATCTCTTTAAAAATCGATTTCTTTTTCTCCCAGTTTGAGTTTCTTCTTTACTGATGAAGATTAAACCAAAGCAAAAACTCGGGTACCATTAATTCCATAAATATTTCCTTTAGCTATTATTTTACTCTGTCTACGAGTTTTAACGAGCTGTTGATCAACGCTTTAGCTATAATGTAAGCTTCAATTCAATTAACACAAGTTACAAGCAATCCACAAAGATGCAAACGATGATGCAATACTAAATTTCTAATAAAAATGTAATTTTCAGCTCTTTTTCGTTAAAAAAAGGTGGTCGGTCAAGCTATAAATGGTTATTTTTCTACTTTCTCGGAATTTCTAGTTCTTCTAGAAATCTAAAAAATACAAAAAGCAGCAGCAGAGAAAAACGTAGTAATCTCTTTATGTAGTACTTATTTAGAGGAAAAACACAAAACGAAAAGATCTTAAAGATAAACACTTCTTTGCATAATACATTTTTTACGTTGCCGTCTTCATCTGCACCACCGCCCGAGAACGGTGCCAACGAAATCGCAGCAGATGCTTTGATGCTCTTGAAAAGACCAAAATTCAAAGTGTTCACTGACTTTTATCGTCATCAGACACCTCTTTTTCTTCATCTTCGTTTTCTTTCTATTTTACATTATTACACAACAGAGCTATGTTTTTGTTTACCCTGTTAGTCTTCCGTTGTTACGTGTACTCCTCTTTCTGCTTCGTCTTCAACTCACTGAAAAGAGTCAGTTTTTTTATTCAATTTCTTCCTTCTCATTATTACCTTTACCTGTGAATAACTCGACTTGTTTGCCTGAAGGAGTTATTAAAATACTGTTATTACCTATGATTATTATGTGGGAAAAGGCGACCAGACAAACTTAAAGATTAAAAGAAGACAGGACAGGTGAGACGTTTTTCTCTTGACGGTCACTACTTCTCTTTCATGTTTACTTGAATGATTGTTGAAACTTTGGCTAAAGATGCTACGCTATATCTTGTTTTGGTCCTTGTTCACTTGTTTTGCAGCGAACACTATTTTGTTTCCATTAAGCAAGTGTACTCTTAGGTTAAAGATGGATAGTTAAGCCTTATATAGGAAAATGTATCTTTTTTCATAATAATATTAATTAGATGACCAAATAGTACAGTAGTCGGTTAAATGTATTTAACTTTTAAATTGGGCGGATGAAGGAAAATGGAAAACCTGCGCAATAATGATCTGAGGAGGATTAAAGTGAGACAAGTCAGAAACTTTTGTCAAAGAGCTTACGCCTTGCAGTCTTAAAATCAGAAGCAAAACAGAGGAGTGGTACTACCGTCGTCGTTTATGCATAATAATCATTCTAATTCTTTCTTTTCAGATGAGTGACGTTGCAGTAAAGTGGAGAAAATTGAATTTGTTTATACTACAAACCTAATAAAAGAAAAAAGGTAGATTTTGATGTCTCCCTTCTTCTTTTCCTATTTCAAAAAAGTGGGAGAGAATTCGTTTTAATCTCACTACAATATAAATTTATATAAGAACACAACTGTATTTAAATTTGTCAATACTGGTAACTTATTTGCAATCATCAAACGGAACTAACGGATCATTGTGGTTTCAACGACCAGAAAGTCACTTCTCTTTTTCTCTATTTTGTCTTCAGTTTTTAAAAATATCAACCTTATCAATCAGTCTGAATTTTAGCCTAAATGGAATATGTAAGCAGTCGCCCACGCAATTTATCAACAATTTATATTCATTTAGACAAGTTTTTTTGCTGCTACTTTTACAGGGTTGCAAATACAGACAATGAATTGTTCTTATTATGGTTCACTCACGTATGCATTGACAAAGTGAAAAGTCGAAGCAAAAGAAGATAAGAAAATGGGCAAACAAAAGTTGTTCTATTAATACAGTATAAGCATCCGACTTGAACGAAACATGAAATATGAAGGGATATTCAGGAAAAGAAAGGGACTCAACATAAACTTGCTTTACAATGTATAACACTATCGTGCATCGTGATTGCTGTTAGTAGATGGAGATAAGCCTTTCGTTCTCACACAACGGCAAACGTTGACAGGCGATCTCCGATTAAAATGAAAAACACGGGGATGATAGAGAACAAAAAACATTGAAGTCACGACATGACTCTTTTTAGAATGAGAAAAATAGCAGAATATTTTACATTCGATTTCTTGAATAAATTTCCTATTTTAAAAGAAACACTTGGCATGGCCTTGTGCTTAAGTTTCATCGCAAGAAATCCTGTACCTGCGGTATCTCATAAGCAAAGTTATATAATAATCTCTGCGTCAATTATGAGCAAATGAACAATAGACAAGAAAAAGGTAAAGAAGGGAGAGAGGAAATAAGACTAGCTGTTTTACTTAAGAAAGAAGGAATTAAGGATGGTGTGGTAGTGGTGATGGAGTATATTACACGTTTCCGGTGTTCTTGTGAGGATTCCTTCAGGCCATAGGGCAAGCAAGTTATATAACTTCTGTAACCCTGTGTGCTTATTATTACATCACGACCATGTGCAAATGCAAGAGCTTATTTCTATTACATGTAGCCCTTTTTTAACTTGAAGATGTAATACGTAGTTAGTAAATTGTAAAAAAAGAAAACCTCAAAGTCTAGAATATCAACTATCTGTTACGTATCTTACTTTTCAAATGGGTTTTTCTTGTGAATGGGATCATCAAGAAAATAAAAAGCCTCCCATTTTCGTCATGGATTATTATCGTCATAATGCAAAAATTCAACAACTTCCGCTCTACGCTTGGCTTCTGCTGTTATTTCTCGACTTAATGTATAGCCATGATATTGTAAAATTTAAAAAGACATGTGCATTTTAGAGAAGAGGTGAGAAGGAGATACGGTTTTATGAATAAAGATTGTATTAAAGTGCTATACTAATTGCAATTTAAAGGGCCCTAGTCTTGAGCATTTTGTGAATGGTCCATGAGAGTTCTTTTGGTAATACCTATACAATGCAAATATAAATATAATATGAGATTTGAATGAATCATTACATTACATCAAGAGTTGTTGCAAAATATAATTAATTTACACGGAAAACAGCTTTGTAGACAAGTGAACGTTGAAAATTATAGTTTTCCGTGTAAAACTTCCAATGACAGGTGAGTATGAATGAAAAGAAAGGCTTAAACCTCACATCCTGTCATAATTCAAGATATTTGTTTCTTTTCTTTTAGCATAAAATTCAAAGTTGATGCCAAACATGGGTTGGAAGTACATTTTGGCTTCATTTTGGAAAATAAGTACAAGGAAATATTTCCTGTCTGGATTGTTGCATTAGTTGAGGGAATGAAAGTGTACGAATAATAAAGCATAAGCATTTGTGAATAAATTTTAAAATTGGACATGGTTGGCCAACCAAGTCCCGTGGGAAATATTTCGCAACAATTTTGTTCGTAAAACTAGACTTGATTTTAAGAACTTTTTTAAGAAAATGTTTTATACAATCGGTTGACTTGATCGGATCATTTCTTCGTGCACACTTATCACGACTTTCTAAACTGCTTAAAAAGAATGGCCACAGGATCATTGAATGAAATGAGATTTAAATGTGGTGTTCATTTAATAANTTGAATGAAATGAGATTTAAATGTGGTGTTCATTTAATAATTAAAGCACCGGAAGTAGATATGCCAAAAGATACTTAACAAGAGCATACATTTGTTAAAATTTCAAAAAAGAATTGTTTAGTGCTGTTTCAAATATGAAAATTTAAGGAAAGAGCAAAATGAGCCACTTTGAAATAATTCTGTTACGCTTTTTGGTTGCTATTTAGTTCAACACGTTTTGACATGACAATGCCTAATCAAAAACAGATAAGAAACCAACAACAAAACAATGCTCACCATACACAGCCAAATTTCACTTTGTGCTGCATATCATTACGAAATTGGCATCCTTTTTAAATTCAGTTAGCGTTTTAAAATTTAATTTTTCAGAAATTTTCAAATTTACGACCACCCATTAAAAGTTAGCAAATAATTAGGTAATTCTAATTCCTGGTGGTGGTGCGTAAAAAAGTAAATATATTTACCACACAACAAACACCACAACAATTACAGATAAAATAGAATTAAGTAAATCACTAAAAGCGCATTTTTACTATCGCGAAATCAAATCATTTTGCTAATTAAAAAAGTAACGGCTCCTCTCTGTGAAAGTATGATATGATAAGAAAAATTAAAACAAATGAAATTAATTTGTTCTATTTTAAAGGAATAATGCACACAGCACACTCATAATTTTATTAATCAACAATATTGCTTATCTTTATGTTTCTGAAAAAGATAACAAATACTGGTTGGCTGCCGCTAACTGTAATGAAATCAAATAGGGTTCAATAAATTTTTAAAATCCTTGTTTTAGCTTTTTGTAAATATTCACACAAAAGTTTAAAATAATTTTAGGGTTCACTCAATCAAAGATTTAAATAGCTACTTTGTCTGAAATTTTACTAATTTAAAGCCTTCATTCATTCTTTTTCTTAATGAACTCCCATATTGCCTTGAGCAGTTTAATTCAATTTAGGCTTTTACAATTCTGATAATTTTTAACTTTTTTAAATAACTACCTATATGCATAAGCATTGCATTTTGTAAGAACCATATACTATTTTTAAAATACCAGAAATATAACGGAAAAAGCTAAATTTTAAGGTTTCTTGGGATTATTTATCCGAGTATCAATTTAATTAATTCAACTCATTATGTTTTATAAAAAATCTCACACTTGTCCAGCCAAAAGCAATGACCAAATCCTGGGCAATAGATATAATATACTTTGAAACAAATCTTTAATATAAATAAATTTACATCAATGTAGCCTTACTTCTGTCCCAACATTTGTGAGAGTAACGAGAAAACCGTTCAAACAAGCACGATAATTTAATAATTATCTTTGTAATTTGTCACTTGCATGCAATTTTACTTCACATCGATTAAAGCCATTGTCGCCTTTTACATTGATTTTTTTGTTTCTTGCATAATTTTCTTGTTTCCAACTTTTATCCAAGGATATCCTTCCTATATATTTTCCAAATAAGCAACTCTTTTTTATTCCAAATTTTCCATTATTTAAGTCTCATCGACAAATGTCATGACTGGCTTAAAAAGCTTTCAAGCACCTTAATTAATTTGCAAAAAGGTGTTTTTTAATTTTTTGCTGGAAAATAAGTAGCAACTTCTATTACAACTTGCTTAAAAGGTAGTACTCGTGTTTTTTATTCTTCTCAAATAAGTAATCAGAAATGTTAAAGTGAACAACTAAAATAAACGTTGCTTCAATGACAAAAGTTTAAAAGATTACAACTTCCTTTCCATCAAAATAGTCAAATCGTCTTGGATAAATCCCAGCACATATGTTACAATACTAATCATAACTATTCTCAAAATGATTCAGGGACAAGGACGGATGTCAATATTTAAGAGAGAAAAAATTCAATTCACTATTACTCCTCAGCTCATCATTATCATTATAAATCTACCTACTCCAATACCAAGAAAACTATCTTTGCACATAAAACAACAATGCGTGTGTAACCTTTGCCTTGACCAGCCATTTATGGAAGTATTAAATTGTTTATGAAAGATGGGAGAGAGACACTTATATTTTGTACTAAAAAGAGTACCGTTTGCTTGATTAGAATCATTATTTTGCATTACATCTATAATAATTATTATAAATGGGAAGTTTTTGTTACGCATGAAAAAGCCTAGTGGAAAATTTTAAAACAGTAATTATTACCTTAAGGATTAAATCCTAGTTTTATTTCCTATTCCATATTAATGCACTTGCACACAGATTAATCAAATCACTGCGATTCTGCAATAAAACAATCAGCTTCTTTCAATCAATCTTTCTCTCTGCTTTGTTTCAGCTTTTTCCAATTATTCGATTTATTGCATATGTCAACTAAACTATTTGCACACACTCACACATATTTAAAGCTATTTTGCACATTCTTCATTTAATTGTTCTTTCTTTCATCAAAACTTGATGATGACAATTTAAATCCTATTTTAATGTTTGATTAAAACTGTTTATACAAAATTCTCTCAGCTTTTCTGTCGTTTGTATTTTCAGCATGAGCTTCTAATATTAAGCTTTTGACTTATCTTGAGACTCCCTACGTCCCTTCCAAGTCTTGTGTAATGTCAACCTAATAGACCCTTGATTCCTTCAAGAAAACAGAGTTGCACCTCACCAGCTTCTTCTCAACTCTTCTCTGCGACATTACTACTACGGCTGTTCTTCAACTGTTCTGTATACCCTTCTTCTCTCACATTTTACATCATCATCACAAAAAACATAACATCGCATCATCATCATCTACAAGAAGAAAGAGTCTATGACATCGTCCGTAGTCTCTGTACTAGAAAGAGCCTTTCCTCATGTATTCATCTATCTTCATCATTAACAAACAGAAAGAAGGCAAAACGCAACAAAACATTATTATCCTCGTCATATGTACAGAGAAGAGCTCTGAACTTATTCCATTCTACATATTACACACAGAAAAAACATCAATAACATTGAACCAAGCTATGTAATAGTAGTAATAAACTCTTTGAAAGAACTCTTCTGACTCTGACTTTTACAGCAGACAATGAAGTTTACCTTTTTTCATGTACTTTCATCTACCACCTTCGCTAATATTGCTCAATACAGTTCTCCATCACACAGGAAGCTAAAGCTTTAAATCAATACCAGCTTTAGACTTGTATTTTCTACTTTTAAAAAGGATTCTTCATATGGAGTACATTATTACATATTTTACCAAGAAACCACAAAACTATTATTGGTTTGCTGTATTACTGGGACTGCACTGCCTGCTGCATTCTATTTCTTTCTGTCATTATTGCATTCATTTCTGCTGCAATGCATTGTTATCAACATTATTACTTTTGCTCGTAATGCTCTCAGGTATGAAAACGCGTGAAAATGCAGCACGATGATCATACTACGTGTGCATCAGCAACCACAACAGAATCCTTTCTACAAGTTGGATAGAGGCACCCTGCTGAGAACTTTGTTCCTGCAATTCAAGCTTGTTATTAATTCATAATGAAATATCAAACTGCGATTGCAAAATGTACGCATCGAATCTACCTTTTGCAGTTGTACAAGGAATCTCCTTTTCCACTTTTTTAATTCATCTGTTGTAGATTTTGTAAGACAAGCATCATACAACCTGTGTCATGTAGTACATGTTTCGAAACATCCAGCTTTAAAATTGCTAGTAAAGATTCTCAAACAAGGTTTTTCTGAATTCAATCTCATGAGACTTTTAATCGATTTGTGTAAGCAATCAAAAAGGTACAGAATTTCTTAGAGTAAAGGGATGGCAATCGCACATAATTTTAATCTCTAGGATATAGCAATGTAGAAGAGGATGTTTTCTAAAAAACAAAGAAAGCATATTTCTAAAAATCGATCGATAAATCTTAATTTGAATTTTTCATGCAAAGTTAAGAATACAAAACAAAGGTTTGAGTGAGATGTTTTATGAGCAATCCTCAGAACTAAAGTTGTAGTACAAAAGACGGCAAAAAGGGATATCAAGGAATTGAATGTTAAAAACGCAAAACGATTGATGTCTTTATATCCAAACATGGCAAGATTTACGTGAAAACATGAACAATTTCAAAATTGCTTTGTTAAATCAATTGTAAAATTTAAAAAGTCACTTTCGAAGGTAGATGAAGCAAAATATTTGCAATTTTTCTTCAAAGGAAAATAAAGATGAGAGGAATTTTCTGATTTTATTGATTGCAAAAGATCAAACTTAAGTCCTCCTTTGGAAATTCAAATCTGGATAGAAACATAAATAAAAAGTAAAATAAAAGATGATGATAAAGAACACCGAATTCGTAGTGATTGTATAATGACGATGAGGAGCAAGTCTTTTAATGTCAGGTTTGTTCCGTCAACATCTCATCTCTTCCTCTTTTGTTTCAATCCTTCTGGGTAAAGTCTAATCTAAGAAAAGAAAGAAACTCAATTTTCTTACGGTAAATTACATTATTATTGCTCATGTGT
>JAANSO010004306.1:0-10249 GCA_036507315.1 Lepidocyrtus fimetarius | reverse complement strand
TAAAAAATAGATCCGTCCTGTCTGCCTGCTTTTATGAAGTTTGTATCACTCGCAGTTAGCAGACAATGCAAGCACAGCACGAAATCTAGGATAAAAAATGAAATTCTGGAGAAATTTTCAGGGAAACGCCCAAACATTTTTAGTTTGCCATATTAGACATTTAAGTCAAAATAAAACGGGCACATAAAACGCTTAATTCTCTATTAAAATCATGTCCATTGTTTAAAAGGAAAGACAAGATTTCATTGGTATTAACAATGAGATCGACAAAAGTGACTGGAACCAAGTAAAACATTAGGCAAGTCAAGCATTAGGAAATGTTTTCAGTGAGATAAACACTAAATTTTGAAAAGTTATGTTTTTTGAAGTGTTCAATTAATTAAACTTCCAAAACGGAGAAAATCGATAAATTTACGTTGCTTTTTGACCACATTAGTCGCGCCATTAAAATCCAACACATCTTTTAATTAAATGTCGCAGAATATAGTTTCATTTTGAAATAGATAACCTTATCCCTGCATGCAACTGACATTTTTATGGGAAATAATTAAATTCGTGAAAATGGTTATCCGCGCATGTATAGGTGTCCCTTATCAAATAAAACGAGAGGATGTCAAATCGGTTTAATGAAACACGAGCAAGTTTTCCCTAAACTTTATGTTAAAAGAAAACTTTGCAAGCCAGTGATATGGATTGGTTATGATGATAGTGTGTTTTCCGGTGTAAAAACAACTGAGGAGAATTGGGTGGGGTCGTATTTTGCCAAAAACAAACTTCGGTTCAAAATCAAAATGAGATATGAAAACGTACCCAAAAACGAATAGTTCATCCTAGACTTTTATGGTATGACATTGATATATATATTGCATTTTCTGTGAATCGTCAATGGACAGACTTGCCGGAACTAACAAGTTTTGCTAACAAAGGCAGCAATGGCAGCAATTACTCACATCACTGGTGCCCCTAATCTCTCGATGTAAGTAAATCGGTTTTGCATAGGAAATTAGCTCTTTCGAAACTATCATCAATTCCATAAAATTTATAGGTATATCAAAATGACGAAGGTCAAACCTATTTCATTCATCCTCTAAAGTAAGCAAATAACAGTCAGCAATATTATAACAGATATGACAATTTATTGGGTGGGATGTGTACCTTCGAAAATCAGATATAATATTGATTATGATCACGATCCAGACTGTATTGTACGTTGTGCATTACTCTGTGGAGTTTATGAATGCTTACGATCTTTAAACCTTTGATGATAAACAAAAACAATGCTAAACAGCCTAGCATCCTTTTATTTTTACAATGCATTATCACGCTTAAGGCAAGACAGGCTTCACTGCATCAGTTTCCAGGTTTTTTCGGCATTTCAACTTTCTCTTACTCGAACCAAAGAAAGACATACTTTTGATAAAATTTAAACACAAATCTCACTGCAGAATGAAGTAGGCGGTTTACAATTGAATTCCGACAGCCGATTTTCTATTGAACTGTCACAAAAAATTAAGTTCACACTAGAGTAATACATTGTAAGCAAAAAAACAAAAACACCTACAATAATGCGGTTCTACTGATGATTATTATGCAAGTTACGCTGCTATTGTATTAGTGCAGTTTTGAAACATTTTGCGGTTTCTTTGCCACTGACGCTATTCTTGCATAATGTATTTTTTCTAACATAACATTTTCGTTATTGAACATCCACTACTAAACTTCTGCTATCAAATCATTTTCATCTTCGTCTCACATCATTGACTACCATGTTATTTTCTACCATGCTGTGTGATGGAAACACTGCCATGCCCTAATCAATAAAATAAAATATAATACAATGCAAAATGCAACACACTAAAACTACGTTTTGAGGAAATCGTTCGACGTCTTTACTAGGTCTGTATCTTAAAATCTTTAACTAATTTATGGTTGTGACAAGAAAAATGCTTGGTTTTGGAATTCATCAATGATAGTGCTTAGTTGGTTTATGACCAACAGGTATGAGCGCAAGCAATAGCATGCCATCAAAACTACTTTATATTAAATTTTCAACGCGCAGAGAAAATAAAAAAACACAAAAATGCAACATTGCTGGTGTTAGTTTTTATTTTAAAAGATTGATTAAAACCGGTCAAATCCACTTAATACCTATACTACATTATGTTGACAAGAATCTGGAGATTGCTACTTATGACTTTATTTGGTCATACAAATCGAACACATTTTAGTAAACAAAACGTTTGCCACCGTTTCGGAGTTTGCTTAAATGCAGTCTACATTGTTTCCAAATGTCAATTTTTAAATATTGAGATCATAATTTACGTTTACTAGAAACTTCTTCAATGAGAATTAGTGAGCATTCCACTGATATTTTAAACGGCATTGGTTCTATTAGAATTTTATCACAGATATATTAGTTAAAGAACACATTAATTGCGAAGACAGTTTTGTGAAATTGAACTACTTCTCTTGCTTACTTATACTCTATGTATTGCTTTAGTCTTTGCTAGTCACCAAAATGTTAAACTTCCACGTAATACTAAATAAATATAAAATTTATGGTCAATTGCAGGATGATAGTCATGGTCAAATATCTCGAAAGCTTTGTTTCCGTCGTCGGCCCACATCCACTAAGCGTATATTAGCAAAAGCAGACACCATCTGAAATACAAAATAAACATTTAAAATCTATTCCACGTTTTTTAAATACAATCATATAATGTCAACTGTTTCCAACAATTGAATTATTATTGCGTACTATTTTTGTGAGTCATAAATCTTGAAGTTCAAAATTTAAAAATTCCGCATTATAGTTCGAATATCCACATACTTTCTTTATTTTTAAATCATTGTGTTTATTTTATGTAGATAGAGTCTAATTTAATTTAAAATTGAATATTTTTTCAAAGATGGCACTTTTAAGCCAATATATCGATTCCAGAATCAATTTCGCCGCATCAAGTTTCTTTATTATATATCAATGGCTTTCTGCAAAATTACGTTAAATTTTGCAAAAACATATATCATAATATCTTGTAATTGTATCAATCAAGACAATTACGAAATATTTATATCAACAATTTTTACAAGAAAAAATTAGGAATAATTTTATACATTACCTTACATTTTGGCTTCTTTAGAGAAGGCAGAATTTGAGAGTGCCTTTTCCTTTTTTACCATTTTTGAAAACTTGAGAAAGTATAAACCAGCATCATCAAGAAAGTTGCTTCATTAAAAAGAATGAAATAGAATAGAGTCGTTTGATACAGAACACAAGTTGAGAAAAGCAGACACGATTTGGAACTGTATTGTAAGAAGTACAAATAAGTTGTATCCGTATTCGAGAATCTTTTGTTCTGTTTCAAACTTCTCGTCTCTACACCGATTTAATTCTCAACACCTACCCATACACGACATTAGTTCATCAACTGATTTGTATTCACAGCGCTTAGAAAGTTTGTCTTTTCTTAGCTTAAAAACCGCAAAGTAGTTGAGTAAAATGAACTTTGAAAATCTCAGAAAGCTAAGAAAACTAGATCCCCAATCAGTACTGGCTAGCGAGGGAGGGTAAGAGAGTAAAGCACAATTGAATTGTATTTTTAAAGGTTCAGGTGAGAACCCATCCTTGTGTTTCTTCTTAAACTTTGCAAGTTTATAATAGATTTTTTCAAACTATTATTCGTTAGACTTTAGCGCATTCTTTAAATTTCATAAACACTTTTTACTTAATGCATAAGCATGTAAATTTCTTAATTTCACCCCTCTTCACTTTCCCCATTTGTCAAGATTTTATTTCTTCATAATGTTTATTATAGTGAACTGTTAGGTATAGATCCATTTTAAAGAGAGAAATGCTGCAGCCCATTTCTTGTGAGGATTTATATTATAATCCGACATCTACACAACCACACATTATTATTATCTCCTGTCATACATATTGTTAAATTATTCGCTGAGGTGTGATCTCGTTATCCTCAAGATCAAAAGCTCTTTTTATGTTTCATCCCCGCGCATCTTCCCACCACTAACTTCCGATGTCTTGTCATTATTGTCATCCTTATAAGTATATATTGACTATATAATAATATTAAACGAGAAAGCATTTCATTAGGGTTAACACGTAACTGGTTTAAAAGAAAAGGGACAAATAGGTAAAATGTAGAAAGTGTTCATTCACCACCTATCTCTCGACAGTATAATAATAGTAAGCATAAATAACATCCCTTCCAGGCATTACGATGAAAAAGAGGAGCATCGCATTTCAATAAAGCAGAACCTGCCTACATTTGTATCTTCCGTAATATTTCTCTTTTGAATTTTTACTTCACAATTTTCCCATTCAGGAAAAAGCTTTCAGTTTTTAAGGGATCTTTCTATTCATTATTATTCTTGAACTTAATGCATAATAGTTTTCTTCTTCATATGTAAATGCACTTTTTTGCTTTGTTCTTTCATTCTTTAGTAGATTTACTTTTCTTTTTATTATTATTTCTTTGCTCATCATAATTTTTAATGTAGATACGCGTCTCCTCTTCTTATCTTTTGGCAAAAGCACAAAATTTATGAATTGGCTTCTGTCATTAAGTTCGGAAAAAGAATTTCTTTCTTATGATTATACTTATTGCAGAGCTAGTTGCATCCTTAACGATTATCGCCTGATTCTTTATTCTATCAAAAATCAAAGTTAATGTGAATACGCACACACTAGATCTCATTATTAGTGAAAAACAGGAGGGGAAAGAGAAGGGATATCTGAGTGAGTTCTTTGGATAAGGGAAAAATTTTAAACAACTTTGACAGCACGTGTGGATTGCACTGTGCTGCATCGTGATGCTACAAAATAAAGTAGATGGATTCCATTACACAGTAGATTATGTAAAGGGTAGAAGAACCCTATAACAAAGCATTCATCTGATATCAAAAGCTAATCACTTTTTATCCAATTCCATTTCGACAGAATACTATTAAAATCAGGAAAGTTGCAATACCTGCTTGTCATCATTAAATATCATTGTATAAGTTTAGATAATCATGTCATTATTTTGAGTAGACAAGCAATGAAATTTGGAAATGAAAATATAACTTCCACGAATGAAATTTTTTAGTATTTTTTGTTTCATTCAAATTCTCCTTTTGTTTTTCGTCACTTAACAAGACTAATGAAGACTCGAACTGATGATGAGTAAGACATTAATTTGTAAAGTTTTGATACAAACAAAGGTTTTAGTAGTAATATTGTGGGTTGAGAAATTGCTTTTGTTTTCTACCTGTGAGAAATACTTGTTCAGTTACGTTACACAAATTTTCTCACAAATAAATACATCGTTGGCTTGGCTTACCCCCACCGAGCCACAAACAGTTTTCCTGTGCGATAAAAGCAAACTTCAACAATAATTTAATCCAAAATGACTTACTTCCTTTCTACTAAATAATGATTTAAACATATCTGATAGACGCAATCAAGTGCAATACTTCAATCAGACAATGAGAGGAACATCGTAATCTTAAAACTAGTCAAATATTCTCACATCAGGATTAGCTACTATTTCAGGAAGGTAGCTGTGCAGCTATAATTTTTACAAATCACATAAAATTGCTTTCAATAGCTATCTTCTATAATAGTTACTTAACTGCGCACAGACGAAGACTATTGATTGTCATGTTACACAATTTGAAGCATAGGTAATACCTATTAGGTATGTTGCTAAAAGTGAATATTTAACATTTATAAAATAAGATTTATACACAGAAATATAATACGGGAAGTGTTAAACAGTCGTATTACTCTAAGGAAAACAATATTTAAAATTCAAACTGTGAGAAATTGTAAGTAGTGGTTATTCCACATCCAAATGCATAGACTGGCTGTGTTACACAATTTGAAGCATAGGTATGTTGCTAAAAGTGAATATTTAACATTTATAAAATAAGATTTATACACAGAAATATAATACGGGAAGTGTTAAACAGTCGTATTACTCTAATAAAAACAATATTTAAAATTCAAACTTTAATATTTATAATTTGAGTCAGTATTCTAGTAAATTACTTACAAACGTTTCCTTAATTCAACTCGTTACGAGTCTGAATAGAAAACTTTTCAACAAAATCATCTACTGAAACACTTACCAGTTTTCTTCCATATTTCCTTGATAGTCTTCAGATATACTTTAGAGAACTTAAAGTAAACTGCTGACCTTGCCCTTTAGATCTAAATATAAAAGTCAAAGTTCTCCACATATACCATAAAAATGAAATAAAGAGTTCAAATAAAACATTCAAACAAAAGTCATATTAGATACTTCATTAAATAGCTTTCAAGAAAAGCACGTCAGTAAGTCATCTTCATTAAAAAATAAAAATGGTCACTGAAAATAGTCTTTTTTTAAAAAAACTAATTAAAAGACAAATTAAATATTATTGGTCAGTCGTCAGGATGTAAAGAAGTCCAACATCAAATAGATTTAAAGTCAAATCTCGTAAAGTAATTTGAAAAGAAATATTTTAAAAGATTTAGGATCATTTCCATAATATGCACATAATAATTTGAAATCATTGTTTGTCTTACCATTTCATTAGTTGTGAAACTACCAAATTAAGGTACATACCGTAAAGAATTGATCATTTGATCCTCAAAAATGATGAAAATTATGGCTTCTGTAAAGTTCAAACCGAGTTATAGAAACGAGCGTTTTTTTGTTTGATTGGTTAAAGTTTGGGTGACAAATGCGGTTAACTCAGAATACCACAGGAAAAGGTTGTTTCTCATCAAGTCACCTTTTTGTCACGGATTCAATTGTTTATATTTTAACAGCCGCAAGTAAAGATCCGTAACATTTTCGTCAACAATATTTTTTTCAATGACTTAAAATGATCTTTGTAGGGGAAGCAAGTGATTTAAAATGGTTACGATCTACAAAAAAATCTTTGTACAAAGAATTGAGAAAAATCAGTTTAATATTTCAAGAGCCTCATCATATGAGATTAAAATCATTTACCAAAAAGATCAAAAGGTAGAGTGAAAAGAGAAAGAAAAGGGACCACACACGTTTGTTTATAAACCCGATGAAAAAACAGCATGAAATTTAAAAAATCATAGAAACTGTTTTTTAAACAAATACTTACTATTCCATTCAATGAACCTTAATTTGGCAGGACAGAGCACATCACCATCCGCTCATTATGGACATGTAGCCGAAATTCACCTTGTTTCTGTTCAATATCATCCACCACCAAATAATTCAGTTGTATAAAGTTTTTCTTTTGAATTTGTTTATTTGCTTTAGATAAAAAGTCCTGTTTTAAAATTTACCCTGGGACCGGGATCATTATCACCTCATTTGTTCCTTTTGAGGGATATCTTAACCAGTTTTCTAAGGGTAAAATAAGCTATAGCTCGGAAGCTGGTTAAAGGTTTTCATCACTTCGTAACCAGTTCAGTTGACGCTTGCTCTTAATATGACGATGAAAAGTAAAAGGTTCGGTTAACTTATGCAATTGTCAAGTTTCATAAACTCATGTTCAAGTTCAGGCTTTGCTATGGTTCAAAGTTATATAATATACAAAACTGTAAGTAGTAGTAATTATGCTTAAAGTGATTTAGATTTAGACTGAAATTTTTAAATTGTTTCAATAGATTGTTAATTTCTTTCTTCGATGACAGGTGGATATAGTAAAGTGTTGAATATCAAACAAGCAGAATGTCCAACCGAATGAAAATTGATTTATGACGCATTGTATTGCATTGGAATGCAAATTTAAAGCTTATTTTCGAATAGATACTGCATCACACCATCCATCTGATTTGCGTAATTGGTTGATGTTCCGAGTTTGTATAGTTACTACTATCATAGTAGTACTATGTTTATAGAGCCACGATGTAAATGCCATATGAATTATCGAGTTATATCCAAAAGTTCCATACTAATAATTTTAAGCATATAAAATTTCATTGTGAGTTCAATTCATTAAATGATAATTACTGTGAGGTGAGCAGAATAACAAGTGAAAACTTTGTCAGCATTAGACTTTAATATCTTTGCAAAAACTTTTAGCAATATCCATTTTTAAAATGAGAGCGCAAGCAGCACACAATAGGTCGTAGGACAAAAGAAAAGTAATAATCTACAAGTGAGCACTGAGGTCCACATACAAAATCCGCATATTATTATTTTCTGTTTAACAATAGCCCATTCAACATATTGTCTTTATGATACCATTGAACTTTTTTAGACAACAGCTACATGCATTTACAAACTTGCACCAGACTAGACTCAATCCAATTAAAATGGGCTTCTCTGCCCATCCCTAATTGAAAGTATCGATTATGTGAAAAAGCGTGGAAATAATAGAAAAGCTCATGAATTATGTATTTAGGATCGGTTTCATTTCATTGATAATCACTTCACCTTACGTTACGTATTAACAAACAACATCATCAAGACCTTTAGCATGTCATCACAATCCTTGTGTTTATGTTTTTCCTTTGGAATTAGCGCAATTAGAATTGTTTCCAGTTCATCTCATATTAATCCCAGGTTTGTTCTAGTACAATGTTTTAACCTCTCTGTTGTAATGCAAATAGTTACAAGTTGCAGTTATTAATTTCGCAGTTCATTCACAGCAGCAACAACAGCTGCCACTTTTCCACAAATAAAAAAGTTGTAATTACATACGTAATCTTGAATTTCGATTGGCAATGGCTGATTCATTCAATGGAAATCTCTTAATTTAGACTTAGAGATAATAATGCCTGCGTGATTATTTTTTAAATAATATAAAAAATCTAAAATATTTTCCGCATTTGTTTTAAAATTTAAACCAAATAATTTTGCAATCACACCATTCCAAAACTCTAATCTTTTAAAAACAACGGCTACTATCAAAATGGCGTCATTTTCAATGTATGAATTCACTCTTTCATATCAAACCATGTAAAAAGAAAAGGACTTGCGTCAAAATGTACAAGAGGGAAAAAAGGGACTTGATGCTGGAATGCAGCAACGTTTACATTTTTGTATATAACTAATTCGCTTGTTCAGCCTTTAAACGATCTTGATAATTAGTGTTAAACTAGTAATTACTGTCAACCAGTTTGCAGAATTTTACTTGCATNACCAGTTTGCAGAATTTTACTTGCATAAGACTAGACAAGCGAACGGGCTAGTTCTTAATATGTACTTTTTTGTGATCCTAATCAAGCAAAATGCACAATTTGCAATCGATAAATAGAAAATAATTGAGGGTAAAGTTATCTTTTCCGTAAACATTATCTCGTCATAGTCATTATCGGTTTTTTGTTTGTCTGTAAAGAAACAATTCCTAATACTAAAATTTGAAACAATTTTTGGGTTAAAATGAACACATTCTTTTATCTGGAAAGTCCAGGTTGCAAGACTGTATATCAGACTATTTTTTGCAATCTTTTTAGATTATGTTAAGTTTTTTTTAGCTGTAAGCAAGCACGCAAAACAATAAAAACCCTTCTGCAGATTTTTTCGCATTAGATCGTTCATTTGATGCGAACTAATAATTTACTGGTTTGAATGTTTAGCTACCAAAAATTTAGTCGAAGTATTTTATTTTGTACACACAGCACAATGTCAATCATTTACAATTGAACCAAGCACTAACTTTAAAGTAATTCGATAACACACTCACGAATCGTCAGCTGAATTCAATCAGTCAAATCATTCTTCATACGTTAAAATTGAGAAATTAATCAACCAGATTTATTCGACATACATATTTAACACCTTCAAATTATATAGGAGGATACTTTAGGAGTACACGCGAGCTATATGATCCACCATATCATTTCGATTAAACATCAAACCATATTATCCAAGGTAAATGATCAGGCCAAATTCGCCGTGATTTAGTTTTATTACTACATCAAAATTGTTTTAAAATTATGGTTAAGAAAATTTTTGTAAATAAGCTGAATTGCATTGATATGCAGAAAAGGGGAAAGGTCAAACTATACTTAACCCAGTAAGATTGAGTGTCAATTTAATGATAATTCATAATGTTAAAAACATTGCAAAAATTTAGAATTGGAAGCTGTGTTCCATGTTCGCCAAAACTAAATATCCATGCATTGTACAACAAAATATTTAAATGTGTATCGCAATTTTAAGTTCCAGCAAGATATTTTTATCTTTACTATTTAATTTTTGTGACATTAAAGCAGTTTATAAGCCAAAAATCTTAAAACCTTTTCCAATTGAACCGTTAATTTTACTCATAT
>JAANSO010004305.1:0-10249 GCA_036507315.1 Lepidocyrtus fimetarius | reverse complement strand
TTTTTCAATAACTTGCCTACTTCCGCTTCACGTGCTATCAATGAACTTTTCGTGCAATTTGCCGTTTTAATTATGTGATAAGATTGTGGATGGTCATCGTATCAACTGATGCAATTCTAGCTGAATTTGCAGAAGAAATTGTAGAACATTGAATTTTTATGTCTGTAATTTAATTTGTACTTATTGCTCCTATGAAACGTGCTACACAAAATACAATTGAGATAATTTTTTTAAGAAAACTAATCTGTCTGCTCTTGACCGTGCAATACCGCAATAAGCTTGAAACTTTAGTCAGCCATTATTAAACACATTAAGTAAAAATTTAGGACAAGCCCAAGCTTAAATGAATAGATTTATCTATCTGAACATCGGCTTACTTCACGTGAGACTCGCATGGGTCAAGTCTTCATTTTACGATTAGTGGAAATGAGTTAATATACCTACAGCCTGTCATCATTCACATCGTGATAAATCAACCAAAATTTTTTCTGAAGGAAGGAATCAATCACGCTGCTTCATTTTTTATTCAAATTTGACAAAATCTATGGAAAGCTAAAATCGCCTTTGCAAGACCCACTATATTCAACTGATTTGAGCTTATCAAAAGAAAAGGAAGAAAAGGTAAAACCACGCTTTTTATATTTTTAATGTAGTAAATCTGGTAAAAATTAGCTATCTCCCATTCATAACGATTATGCCTAATTGCATTCCATTTTTGGTACTATCCATTTTCAAAAGCATATATCAAAACGACATGTAGTAGCCATTTTTGTTGGACTGACTTAAATCTTATCTATCATTCCTTATATTAGTCAAGCATGTAAATTGTTAAATCATTAGATAAAAGCATGAACAATTATTGCTGTACTCTATCGTTATACGCCTGAGCGGTTAAACAAATACCTACTCTAATCTTCATACTCAAAACTCTAAAAAGTCAAAGTAGTATTAAAGGTAGTAAACTTTTAGGTAATGGAGAATCTCATTAAAATCGATGTTGATGCCTGCAGCTGCGTTTCAGATGCAACATTCAGGAAACACTTGCACTAGCTATAATCAAAGCATTCATTTTTTAATGAAGTGAATGAATTACAATACAATTTAGTGCAATTGTCTCATAAAAGTAGCAATTGTTAAATAACAAAATTATGGTAGCATATTGTAAAAAACATCTGCATCTTTCAAAACATTTTTTTCAACTGATGTAATTCAGACTCTGCATATAATCAGCAGAAGATTTTAAATAGGAAATTGAGTAAAAATGAAAAGATATTTTTATGCAATTTAGAGAGAAGTACTACATAATACTTTCATTCTGAATTCTGTTTCGACTTGCTTTTGGGATCATTTGCTTTGTCGAATAACCACATTCAATTGTGCGTAAAATTATTGCTTTGGCATTTGTAACTTTGCATATTTGTTGAATTGTAATTGCGGCTTTTTTATAACAAAGTCATGGTTCGGAAATGAAGATGGCTGATGCAAAGTTTATATAATTTACAAAAGATTATTTAATAAATTAAAACATTCATTATTTAATCATCATTAGTTTCGTTACATTGATATGCCCGACCGATTCTTATTATTTTTAAGACAGGATAAAGCCATAAAATTTCATAATGTTGATTAGAGTTCTCATTGAATGGCATCAGTGTTTTCTTCATTTATCCCCTAAATATCGATATTTTGTTGCTAACAGGAAAGTGAGTTCTTTCTTGAATAAAAAAATCCAGACGGTTTCCCTAAATAATGCTGTTCCTATTCAGCATGGGTGTTGTTATATAATAGCTTCAAAACTTTTATATAACCTTCGTTTTTACCTACATAGAATATTACCAATTCGACGAATGAAGAGAAACAGCTTTAATGTCATGTCGCAGGAGATGAGTTGAGATAAAGATCCCCTGCTCAGAGGAAAGGTATTATGTTGGAAGGTAGATGTATATACGCATAGTTAGAATTTCTATGAAAGAGTAAAAAATAAGGTAAAATATGCGTAAAAATCATATGAGCTCTCTCTGTCTGGTTAATATAATGGTTTCGACTAGACCATCCTTTATGCATGCTTCTTTTTGATACTACGCACAATTTCTAGGAAAAGGGGGAGAATTTCATGGAGAAAAGCAAAGAACTCATTTTTGTAAACAGTCACACGCAGCTAAAAACCTGGGTAAAACCAAAACAATGGTATCGACCTATTCTGGTGTTGATCATGATGAAAATGATGGTAGCGAATGGCAAGTAGGAAAGAGGGTCGAACCTTTTCAAGTTCAAGTGCAGTAGAACATTGCTAAGGAGAAATGAAGGCAGTGTTATTGGAAGTTGGTTTCAGGAGACTTTTTGGATGGGTTAAATTTGTTTTGTGTGGAAAGGTTGGTTGGCATTTCCAACACGAGGATTGAGAATCTCACATAAGCAAAACCAGGCGGAAATGCTTGCTTACATTGCATTCCTCGTTTATTTGCAGTAAAGAATGCGTAGTAAATACGCAACGGTTTCCAAAATGTATTGATCCAGGGGAAGCACTTTCATTCTTATGCAAGAGCCTGTAATGGTAAGAGTCTCCGAATGGTTTTGGATGAATTCGATATGTACGAAAAAAAGTTGTAGATAAGAGTTATATGACTGTTCCAGAAATAGAACCGATTAGCAACAAATCTCGTTAATGTTGAAGTGGAGGTAGAGAGGTTTTTAAAAATCCAAATATCAATATGTAAGGAATGCTCGTTTACTCGTCGTATCGTCTTCAATTTTTTATGCTCTTTTTTACCTACATGATTCTTCTTCAGCCAACTTTTGGAAACGACTTTGGCAAAGAGAATGACAAATATTTTTTAATATAGGAAACTAAATACAATTCAAGATGGGGAAAGGGAAAATGTTTTACGCTTGCTTGGCCTTGTAAATGTTTCCTGTACTTTTTAGTATAGGCTGGAATAAACCGTAAAATTTTATGGTAAAATGAAAGTGAGTAAGTAGGAGAGCATAAAAATGAAAGATTATGTAAAAGTTCATGCAGATGAGTAACCCCCATCAACATTATAGGCAAAAGGGACAGAAAAAGGAAACAAAAAAGAAATCAGGTTAGTTGAAAGGGAAGGTGCAAATATTTAGGTCTTTGTCAATGTCAAGGCAAAGGCCATTTGTTTAACAAGGGAACTAGTGTGGACTTATGAGGTTTTATTTCCTTGAACTCTTTCATTGTCACTCCCAAAAGATAAAATCCACTCCATATAGATGAATACTGGATGAAACATTGAAAAATGAAGGAAGAAGAAACTCACAATCTATTGTGTAAGGAGTAGTAATTTGTAAGTGAAATCAGGTTTTTATGTAATAATGATGTATTACACGAGGAATTCCTCCTAAATAGAATGGGCAATGAACCATTTTCTTGAAAAGAGTACCAAAAACACTAGTTTTGATGCCTGACCTTGTTATATTCCTTGCTACCAATTTCCTATTACATTATTAGTAATTGTTCCAATTATATTTACTCAAAATCCAAGCAATTGATTGTGTATCTTTATCCGCAGTTGTAGTTAACTCTTGCATAATAGATTTCGGGAACTGATGTTTGGAATGTTTTATCGTTTTTTCTTTTAGTTAAATATTGAACTTGTGGAAGTTCAAATAAAGAGTACTTCCTAATAAACATTTTTTTATAAAGATGAGGTCGAATGTACACTGCTTAATCACTAATCTACCTAATCTACTTAGACCAAATCATTTGAATGAACTTTAATCTGCTACTGATAGAAAGCGTTTTTGCTTCACAAATATTTTTAACTTTCATGAAATACTTCATCAAATAAAAGGTCAACTTTCATGCTAAGAAATGCCAATACCAGGAGAAAGCAGTTTATATGCTGCTGGGTAGAATATAATGCTGGAAATGGGTCTTATGCTTCAGGTTATTCTCTTGATCTTATTTCTTGTAAAGGATTGCCTACTTGTTCATTCAATGACGGTAACTGATTAGATAAATTCAACATTATGTACAGGATGTCAAGTGATTTTTTTTAAAATGTTTATAAATACTAACCTTTTTACCCTTCCGTAATTCTAGATTAGCAGAAACGATAGTATCAAATGTTTAATGCGCTTAGACAAACAAGCTATTATTTGTAATGAATGTCTCTTGATTTCCTGTTTTAGACTTTATCTTCCAAAGGCAATTCTAAAATACAGAAAGGGTGATTGATGTTATAGTTTGCCCCGTGTCGTTTATTTTTAGCAAAATTAATAATGCTTTCTCCTTTTTTATCAACTTTGCCCTTTCTTGATTTCTCCGTATCAGTCAATGCGATTGAAAAGAGCATTTATGGAAAGAGTTGTTTTTTATTATTAATAACAAGTTTTGTCAACAAACAAAACATGATAAGACATTTACTGGAATTCCTACGGCTTCTTTTCTTTTCACGTTGCTGAAACGTGCGACTCCGTATGAAAGCCAGAAAGGTATTATTCACGTTTCCTTTTCATAAGCTGATTGGATTGCTTATTCTATTTTTTTACTTCTTTTGTTATCATCCATCATATATTTATTTTTACCATTTGTCATGTTCTGGAAAATAAGTCAATTATGAATTCCGTAGCTTTGTCTGACTTGAGTTAAATAAGAGAGAGACGACACGTTTTGGAGTGCTTTCCAAACAATATTAGTTAAGTTAAAAGTATTCTTTTTGACAAATTGAGTTTCTTACATTATTAAACTTTTTTTCAAAACCCTTTCTTACGCTCAAAAATTTTATTGAATGAAACCTTCTTTTTGGATGATATTCTGTTAAATTGAAAGTATAAAATATCGTTAATTTAAGATATTGGATGTCATTTCATTTTACATAAGCTATACAATACCTATGAAAAATATATATCATTGCTATATTATGATTGTTGTGCTGTAAAGAGATAAAAAGTTATGATCTGATGCATTATGCAAGTTATGTAAGGAATGCATATTCTCATTGTCAATTTCAAAAAAGTTGAATATAAATTTTATGTAATGTATGCAAATGTACATTAACCAGTTTCACATGATGTTTAAAAATCAAACAATATATGCAGTTGTTGGATGAAGTGCAAGAGAAATTTTAAAACTATGCATGCATTTAGCTAGAGAGAAGAAATATGTGGGCCAGTCGTGTCAAGGTCTTCACTTCCACTTGTTCTCCAGCTTTTTTCATTCTATTCAATGGATTTCATCCTTGTTAAAATTTTGTACGACTGGTTTTTGTCTGTATTAGAGAATCCCTTTCTTTCAAAACAACACCACTGAACCTGATCCATCAGGACAGGAAAACATGCAAGGGGTTGAAGAGGGAGAATCGGAGAAGAAAATGAGCAAGCAAAAAAAGTTTAAAAGACCTGCCCTCTCGTCTTTCTTTTTGACTTGAGGAAACAGCTCCTTCTTTGGAATAAGAAATGCAAAGGAAAACAAAAACTCCATTTTTCTTTACGGGATGCATAAGATGGATAACAACGGCAGACGACTTTTAATAAGGAATGTTTTATCTTGTCCTATATTTTAAGTTTCAATGCATATGCGGCAACCCACACAATGCAACTTCTTTATCATTTTCATCAAAGTATTTAGCAGAGAGGAAGAAGTAGACAAAGAAAGGGACCATTGATAGTAAAAATTGTATTCATCTTAACGAGAGTCCTTCCTTTGTGCTCATCAACGCATATCACCTTATAAAGAAATGTGCATCTAAAACATCATTATTATCCTCCTTTTTTGTGCAGTCTTATATTTTCCTTTTGACTGAAGATTTACGGGTTTATCAGCAAGGAACTAATATGCACATGCATTTGCATAGTCATTCTCTCATTTAAAACATTTCACTTTTTGTGGAGGAGGACAAAATGTTTGCTGATGATGATGAGGTCTCCTTTTTAAAAGGAAGGGGGTATAATCTTTTACTTTTGAATGTCTTTTAGATGAAGTAGGTATGTGGCAATAATGAAGATAAGTACAAGGAAGTGCAAACCATCACCGTCAGCGTAGTGAACCATACAAGCGACATATAAAATGGTCATGTCATGCAATACATTTCACTTCTTTTCCCTCATTTCCCTTTTCTTCTGTTTTGATGAGTAACTAACGAGATCTCTCTTTTTAAATCGCGGCTTTAGTTTGGAAATATCTGTTCTTTGCAATGGTTTCAAAAAATCCCTGGTTCATATTCAGTTTTCATGTGTATAAAGAAATTATGGTGTGAGAGTTTTTTCCTTCTTTTTAGTTGCTATCATCATCGTTATTACTAAAAAATCTTAACAAGAGTTATAAACCTTTCTTTCCAGACCAAAAAAAGATATTAAATCTCACTTCAGTCTGCTTGGTACTAAAGTACTGAGAAAATAAAAGCCTCGACTCATCATTATCATCCATCAGCATAATATAATCTTTCAATTCTTGCATAAGCCCTTGCGTAGTAAATATATTTCAAAGCTCTTTTTTATGGAGAACAGCAGAGCTCTTTTTACTTTTGCTGGAGAAGTAGTAAACAAAAACAAGTTGCCAAGTGCGTTTTTTGGTCTGTGGATGTACAATCACACAACAGTCAGTCGAGTCCAAGAGAGGAACAAGAGGGAGATAATGCCAGAAAAGGTCTTTAATAATAACTCCAGGCCAGTTCAGTCCAGTACATGACCAAGCATCTAATCCTCCACATCATTTCATTTAAGCTGCAGTCAGAAGAGCAACTTTCTACCATATAAGTTGCGGAAGATAGTGCAGTTCAACTAATTACATTACACATATGATTATTATTACATCAGCAAAAAAGTATTTTATAACTTAAGTCTATTTGTTACAAGTTATGTATGAAACAGTTGAGCATTTGGATTTGCTGTTACTTCTGGCAAAGATGAGACTAGCATGATATGATTAATTTTTTGGAAGCAAGAAGTAAAGCGCATGAAATGAGTGTTGTGGTGGTAGTGGAGTGATACTTATTATGGAATGAAGAAACTCGACTAAAACTAAGGAAAGGAAGAAAGGCGAGAAAAAGACGTAAGAAAAGTCAGTCAGTAAGTACGCAAGTTGTAAAAAGTCTTGTTACGTATAAATAAGCGCAGATGAGCAATAATAAACCAGAAAAATAAGTAATGCAAGCAACTCATGATGACGATTGTGATGGCTATTTTTCTCTAAGAAGTCAACTCTTTTTTATATATTTTAAATACTTTTAATACATATGTTAAGTAGGTCTCTTATATTGTGTACCTATGCGGATAAAAGATGATGATGGTCGAAAGCGACATCATATCATCATAAAAAATATTACTATTATTAGTTTTATATGGACCTAACAAATATACTATCATCAGTATAATCATTAGTAGATGACTGGTTTTTGCGGTAGTATTGAGGCGATAGTAGTCGGTAGTAGTACTGCAATCGCATGAGAGTATTACGTACTTTACCAATTTTTGATGAAATAAAGCTGATAGTTGATGTTTACCATCATTATTGTGGTTTCATTTCATTGTGGAAAGAAGTTTTTTTCTTTAAATTCTGAGTAAAATGATGGACTGGTAATAAGAAGCGTAGTCTGTATGCAACAACCACAAAAGCGCGCAGCGTATTTGGATTGCAGCAGGACAGACGCTATATATAAGGTTTTGTTGCTGGTGTAATAAAGTCTTTTGTTTCATTCTCTTCATGAACTTGATTGAGAATGGTTGTTGCTGGTGAATAAGTTTGGTTTTGATACTAGTTTAGTTTTTGTTTTGCTGCTGCGTGGATATAAAGTCGTTTGTAAGAGCTCATTCAAAAGTCAATTCCTTGGTGTGCATGAAAAACGGCTCGTCAGCGTGCAAAGTGAAAAACATGAGCTTAAGAAAAAAAATTGGGCAGGCAAGTTTATGTCATGTTTCATATGAGGGAGAGTGTTATTTGTGACTATCGTGAACTATATTGAAAGGGAATGCTTTCTATGAGAATAGGGAAATTAAGTAAAAAGCTTTAAATTATATTCCCAGGCCTAGACAATGACAATGAAGTTTATGGACTGCAAATCCTTTTAAGCTGGAGAAGATTTCGTTTAATTATTAAGTATGTAATTTGGAGTGCTTATTATGTCCGACACATGCAATCCAGTGCAAACTGTCTAAGACTTAGCTCAGTATTTATCGTTTAGAAAAGTCAAAAATGCATTTTATACAGATTGTGATACTATATCGAAGATTTGTGAATTAATAAAACCAAGTGGTGTTGACATTTATTCAGGATCGGAAGAAAATTACTCTAACAAACATTGATTCGCCAATTATAGCTTTGGAAATAAACTCCAAAAGTAAAGTAAGTTCATCATAATCAACAATAACTTTTGCATATTTAAAACTAGTCATTGCCAAATATATATTAGCCAGAATGTCATAAATACAAATAAATTAGACTTGCATCAATGATTTTCATTATGAAAATGATATTCAAATAATTTGAATTGGAATGGCATGAAATCAGTCCTAAAATAGTATTACTCCACTGACTGTGGACGAAAGCAATCAAATCAATTAATAAAACTTTGATTCGTCAATTGTCAAACCCAGCAGCATGTCTCGGCAAAACTCATTCAGCATTTTAGATAGCACAGCTTGTAAAGAGAGCACCATTTAAACATTAAAGAAACAAAAAAGAGAAACTAACTTGAACCAACATAAAATACAAATACTTTGTTGAGCAAACTAAAGTAAGTATTAAACAATTATTTCAAGGATTCTAGCAAGAACTAAATGAAGACGAAGCAGCCATTAATCATAACTTTTTCTTTTATTTTTAATAATGTCTCCTGCAAGTAATCATCCCATTTTTGGTACCCTAACAGCCCGTCCTATTGATATGGCTTATCTACATACATTCACAATAGTTGGAAAAAATACAATTATTTCAAAGATTCTAGCAAGAACTAAATGAAGACGAAGCAGCCATTAATCATAACTTTTTCTTTTATTTTTAATAATGTCTCCTGCAAGTAATCATCCCATTTTTGGTACCCTAACAGCCCGGCCTATTGATATGGCTTATCTACATACATTCACAATAGTTGGAAAAAAAGGATTAACAAAAAATTGATTCGGAGGTGCCTTATTTTAAAATGACAAGAGGGAGATGTTTCAAATTAGATGGATAATATATTACAGTAGCTAATTAAGCCTCATCTATTAAAGTAGAAAGGTAGAAAGTTTGTTAAGATTTGTAAGAGAATGGCAATTTTGATTTCATTCATGTATTTTTCTAAGAATTAGAAACGATGTTGATGGATTTGTTTGTATGTGCATGCGTTGTAGAAAGAATTATTTGATTTTCTTTGAAATTAGCATGTAATCTGGATCTGGGGATTAACTACTTCATTAATTTTAAGCTGGTAGGAGAAATAGAAGGTATTAGTTTGATAATTATTTTTCACATTTTTACTGGATCGCTATTTAAACAGCATTGATGTTGATCCATCGTTTGCTGAACAAAAATTACCTATATATTATCTGTAATGATGAAGATGAAGGAATGGGATAACAAATATTGTAGAAAATTTTGTTTGTTAAAAAGTTTTGTTTGATAAAAATTCTTGGAACTTCCTTTTTCTAGGGAGGCAGATGATACTTTACATATCATCAGTGCATTTACCCCAGAAAAGTCATAAAGCACAAATACACACACACAGTTACGATATTATCTTATCAGTTTTATTAGCGTTTTAAACTATTCTTTGATTACAAGGTTCATTTCATTCCATAAAGACGCTGCTGCAGCATTTATTTTTTACATATTTTAAGAAGACGATGACCGAAGTGGCATTTATGTTGACGAAGTTAAATTCGATTTTGTCAACTCAAAAAATTGTTTTTATGACAAGCAATCATAAAACGCGAAGGAGTGCAAATGTTTAGGTACATCTTGTCTTTCAGTTAGGACTTTGTCATGTTGAAGTAAAAGTTTATTATGATTTCCTGCATGATTTTTTGGTGTGCTTGTATTTTTAAGAGCGATCACTCGGTAATGCCTATTATATAGTAAACTCTGTAAATATCACCGACTTCATCAATCAAAAAAATCTTTGCATAGTGATAACCTACGATCAAAACATAAAGACATAATAATAGGAATATGTGTACCTTGTAGTAGGAAGTTGAATGATAAGATAAATGATAATATTCAAAGTTGACAAATACAATTTTTTAGAATCTTTCTTTTTACCAAAATTCATAGACAACAAAGGAAAATTATTTAGCTTATCTTTAT
>JAANSO010004304.1:0-10250 GCA_036507315.1 Lepidocyrtus fimetarius | reverse complement strand
CCGAGCCAGCTTATTTTTCAAGTTGACATACTACATACAAAAAAATAAAAGAAAACTCAAAAAGTTTATAAACCAGTTTTTAATATAAATGGGAGATTGATGAGTGGTTTTTTGTTTGATGTTGTTTCCAACCGAATTATTCCGATTGAAACATTGAAAATGCAAATCCTTTTCAAAAAGAAACAAAAATTCCCTTTGAAAAAATATGAAACGGACTTGATTGAGTTTTCATTCGTTTGCTTACGTGGCAAAAAATAGGATTGGTTGATTAAAGAGTAATAAAAATGATGAGGTTTGCAAACTACGCGCTATAAAACCTTTATGTCCCAATTTTCTTGTAAAAATGAAATCTCATCATCACAAATCATTCATCAGCACATCAATTCCTTTTATTCGTAGAAAACCACCAAAGCGGAAGAGACTAATGCCAAAGTCCAACATTCAGAGGGGAAAAGAGTGGCCATTCAAAATCTCGTTTCTCATTGTCGTTAATCCAATACTTTATTCTTTCTCGTATTTCAAATTTCTCTTTTAAAGCTTTTACCACTGTCTCAGAGACTATCCAAATCAACTCCTTTTATACGTTGTTCTCTTTGCCTCCTAGAATTCCATAAATGTCTCACAATTTGATTTACATAAAAATTTTAATGAACCAGAAACCTTTGCTCTGCTACTTCTACAACTTTCTCCTCAAGAGAAACAGAATAGCAGAAAAATTGAACATATAAAGAGAATACGACCAACTAAAAACCAAAAAATTCTTTCTCCAGACCTTAATAAAAAGTAAAATATACAGTTTATAGGTTTCCGGATTCCCGGTTTTATGCCAACCTCTTTGAAATTTATATTGAGCTGTTTTCCTCCTGCAGTGAGAGCCACAAAACCTATTTTAGTTCCTTTTTGAAAGTTGAACGAGCGCTGCAGAAACTATGAAAAGTTCCAAATGAAGCAGGATTTCTCGTAAAATTTGGAATAGGTTCTAATCTTTTACTGGTAATAATGCACTGGCTCATTCATTTACTTCCCTCGTTCCCATTAGCCCAGCAACTTGAGCTCTCTCTCTCTGTCCTCATTTACCTACGAAGAAACGTGCTCAATTTAGCAAATTTTGATTTGCCTTTTTCATCAAAGCAAAACCTACTTTGGAATGCAATGAAGGCAAATTGGTCCAACAAAACCCGATTCCCTGACAATTCTCATAAAAATGCAAGACGTAAAATCTGTAACTCATACTTTGATTCGCACCACTCTTTTTTCCAAGGAGAACCAATGACTGTGAAAGACAAAGTCAGATGAAAATTGTCTTTTTTCACATATTTTTTGTACTGCCTCCTCCCATTTCCTTTCCTTCTATTTTTTACAAGCCAACCCTATTAAAAATCTGCCATTTACGATGACTCCACATCTAGAAAATACACAAAAAATGTGCCTAATTTCTTTTTTTACTCTTTTTTCCTAGTTTCATGGTTTCTGCATGGTTGGAATAGAATTTGCAGCTTATTTCCAGGTTTTTGCACGTATAAAATAACCAATACGTATAACATCCTTCTCTTTTTCGGTCTACTTTCCCCTTTTTCTCTGTTCATCTGGCTGATTTTATCGGTCTATTTTATGGCAGTGTATTTCATCCTCACGGCAATTCAAAATGGACGTTAACGAGATGTTTTCCGGAGGAAAAAGAAGAAGAGAAAATGTTGAAAATAGATACGTATTCTTAGTTAGCTTTTGCTCAACTCTTCCTCTTTCTCTCTATACTTTACCCAATTCTTCTCCACTCTTTCTATCATGTCCTCTTCTTCCTCTCGTTTCCAGCAATCCTTATTTTTAAATTTAACAAAGTAGGAGTAGCGGGAGCAATAGAGCAACAATGCTATCATCAAAGCTTTAGCTTTCTAAACTTAGTTTTTAGTAGGAAAACTCAAGTTTTGCCATTAATAAATACTTAATATTTGTAACTTCCTTTCCTCTTCACAGGAATAATGTAAAATGGAAAGAAGCCGCCCATGCTCGTCTTCTACATTCAATTTCATCATCCTAGCTAAAATCATGGTTCGAAAGGAGCAATGGAAAATGTTAAGGGAATAGAAACAAATCAAAATGTACGAGTTGTCTGCATGGCCCATGTCAGCTCCCTTGCTTTTTTGCTGCAGATATAGTAGTCCACCATTTTCTCCCGATGAACTTTCCGGTTTCATCATCATCATACAAAGTCCCTTTTGTAAACCTGTGGTTTTCTTTCCATACCTAAACATTTCCAAGAATAGTTTCCCACCAATCCTGCCCTACACTCTTTTTCTCATCCCATCTTCTTCTTTTACTTTTGCTCCTGGTGAAAAAATGTACATCTTCCTGTGTTGTCATACGAGGTTGGTGAACTAGGGATGAGTGAGCTCACAAAGCGTTTTTTTAAAAAGATTTTAGACTAGTTCCACTTTACAAATAGGATTCCATGAAAAATCAGCAAGAGAATGAAAGTGAATTTGCGAAAGTGTCTTCTTGTTCCCATTCTTTTAGTAATAGTCTCACGAATTTTACTTCAACAAAAAAGTCAAGTTTACACATTTCGTGTTCGTTTAGTTTACTTCCAGGGCTACTACACTACCCAGGAGAGAGGAAAAGACCATTTTATTCTATTCTTGCAGTGAGGCAGGCAAGAAAATGAAAAAATGGGACGTGATTTTTAGGTATAATAGCAAAATTGTCAAGGATAGGAAGAGATATGACTTTACAAAAGCCATGAGCAAGAATAGAGTATAAAAGGAGGAAGAGCAGGGGAAAACCACTTTCCTCTTATCTGAATTACTAAAATGGGGGATCATCGATTTATAAAATGGGATGTCTAATAGCACAACCTCTAAATACTCATACACTCCTTCAAATCTAATGACTATCACGTCGCCTTTTGTTTCCTTCATTTCTTTAAATCGATTAAGGATTTTTAAATTAGATGATGTGCTACGAATTTTTTATTTAAAAGGATTTCAAGTTGCAAACCACACACAAGTAAACAAGCCTATAATACTTCCATACATAATATATAGATTTAGCAGAAAAGTGTTTTATGTTGCCATTCAAAAGATCGAAGAACCTGTTCTTGAAATAGGAGATGAGTAGACACGTATTTATGCAAATTATTTAAAATTTACATATCTATATTAGTAAAATTAAACATTTTGAATCTAAACTATATACATTTTAATATTGTTACGTAATTATGTGTATCTATTCATTCCAACAAAATTCAAACTATTAATTCTGATTGGTATGTTCAGGTGGGCGGACAGAATGAAATGAACACTTTGAACGTGTCTACAAGCTCCTGCAGCACAATGACTTGTCACTTGCCTTAAAAATTTTCCTATGGTGAAAGTTTCAAGTGTGGGTGGGCTTCGGTTTTTGTAAACTAATTTCAAAATTAGAGTTTAGTCAATTAGAGCAGAAAATTGACAAATTGTCAAAAAATCACAAAAGCTTACATTCAAAGGAATTGCGTTGTAGTGTAGTAATAGGCACTTTTTATGAGGGTATTAACGAAATTGGAATTATGATTCTACGAATTTATTATATAAAACTTTTATAATTGGGAATTTAACGGATTAAAGAAGATTTTAGATTCGTTTACGCTCAAATGATCAGCTTATTTTATGTAGGTGGAAACATGAATTAACTATAATAGGACTATAAAATACCTATACTATACTTTATAGATATTTTTTGCTATATTATACAACATCCCAGAGAGTCCAATGATATAAGCTGGGTAGGATAATATAAAATTCAACTTTCCATAGAAAAGTAAAAGCCAGGGGAAAAATGAAAAAGGAGCGCACCAGGAAGCTAGACAGTCTTTAGTAATAATGCCATATCAACATATCATAACTGTCAGCTTCATAAGTCATCCGACTCTCTTCCTTCAAAGCGTTTGTGTTAGTGAAAAACTTGATAAATATATTATTCACTTGCTCAGCGGTACATCCACTGCACACACTGCCCATTCTCTCCTCACTGAACAGTAAAATTTTCACTATGAGCAGCCAAAAGTCAATATCCATTCAACTGTGTGTTCTCTCTGCTTTTTCTTAGGTAGCATGATCAAAGTACCTGAAATTTTCTAGATTTTTTTCAAAAGTACTAAAGTTCTATAGACTGTATCATCGTCATCATATCATCTAAAAAGAGGAGAAAATCTAAAGATGGAAAATAAAATTGTAGGTGAAAAAGAATTGGAAAATACCCAATTTAGTTTATGAACTCATTTGCAAAAAAAACTTACAAACTTTCTTACTGTGCAGTCACTGACTATAAATGGCTCCCATTCTCCTACCCATTTAATACCAATCATGCTCTCTAGCCGTGGTTTTTTTTCTAATTTTGGCAACTCCTGACGGTTTGGGCCAATCATTCATGATGATGATGGACGGAGGGCTTTGACTTTTCCCTTTTCACTGCCGTTTCTATCATCATTTTGCTCAACCTCATCTCCTTTCCTATTCATATTCCTACCAAAGAAATAGGGAGAGTGGTAAAAAAGTAAGCAAAGAATCTCTACAGCTTTTCTTCCCAACATTTTTTGACAGGAGAACAAAAAGTGGAAGCAAGATGGATAAGTCAAACTCTTATTTCCCTCTTTTCACTTTCCATACTTGTCTTCCCATCATTTTCCTACTGGCCTTTCCTTAACAGAAGAAAACCCGTTTCAAAGGAATCATCACTACCACAACTGAGAGCCCTATCGAGTTCCGATGCAAAAGTAGAGACGAAGAAGAAAATATTATAAAAAGAAAGTTGGAAATGTTGGGAAAGCGTGATTTCGTTGTTCCTTTTGGTTCTGAGGAAACGAAGCCAACAAGATGAGTTGAAGTGGGGCAAGTCGGGTTTTGAGAAGAACGGAAGAATGATTATGGGAAATATGCTCATTTTCATTTCTTCTTTAAACTACTCTTGAAAAAAAAACCTTTAAAAATGTAGAAAAGAGCAAGGGAGAAAGGAAGCACTCGAAAATTCTCATCCTGCTCCTTCTTTATAAAGTAGCTCAATTTTTCTCTTCTCAGCCCCTTATTGCTCTTTTGTCGGTGCGGCATGCATGGTAACTGTCTAATAATAAAAGTTTTCGCATGCAAAAACCAACTACCACTGAAATGCCAGTAGAATCCCTTTCTTCATTTTGGGAAATCATCTAAAATTTTAGTTAAAGAAGCACCGGAGACGACATCCATTTCCAAACATTTTCCAAACTGAAAACAAGGGAAAGTCCAGCTGGAACGGGAATTGTATTACAACCACAAGAACCAAACTCTCTTGGTGATGTTTGTTAATAAATGAAGGAGACATTCCTCACTTATTAACTTTCTCCCTTCAACGACAAAGTCGATAATAAAGTCATTTTCTTGGAACGAGAAAAGTACAGGAAAACCAAACAATGCCATAAAACCAAAAGAAATTAATAAATTTTGGTGCTAAAGCCAAACTAAATTTTAATTTTAAAAGACTTTGCCCTAAAATGGATCATAAGAAAAGTATTTTGACCTGCTTTGAAAGAAATGAAAGCAGACTTTAGGCCTAATTGAGTTTAATTAGCTGCGCACTATGCCAAACCAAAATCTAACGCTCCACACATTCTCAGAATTCATTTTGTTAACTTTTAAAAAATAAGCTGTAGAGATATTGCACAATGTTTTCTAGAAAATGGTAAAGAAAAAAGTCGATTATTATGGTGACGATAAGGATGAACAGGAGAAAGCTACTGTCACTGTGTCTTTCACTTTTTTTTAGACCAGATGGCAATCTGACAATCATTATAAATTATAATATTATGTAATGACGATGATATCAAGCCAGTGCAGTGAACCAGACACTTTTCCATCTCCATTGTTGTTTTGATCTTTTCCAGCAAAGTATTGAAAAGTTTTCTCTTTTTAGCACGAAGAAACTGTATAAAAGATATAAAAGAAGTAGCTTTTGAAGCAGGATAAGGAAAAGTAGAGATGGAGAAGGATATAGTGATTTTGGATCGATTCAAAAAGTACGTAATGTTTTCAAAGCATCTTGCATAAGCATATCACGAGCCCCTCATGTTTCCTTTTCCTCCTCATATTTCACCATCTGGCTTGGAATGAAATATGTTTTGGGTTTAAATACCCGGCATAACTTAAGGTCTCTTCTTTTCCCCTCTTTCAATTCTTAATGGATGATGGGTTTCTTTCAAGTGAACTGGAATGAATGAAGGATCTACTTGGCTTCAAACTTCAGGATGACGAAGATGGAAGGAAATCGATGATCGCCGAGAGCGAGAGAAAACAAAGGATTTTTTTAAAGTTAAGAGTTTGCAAAGGAGACTTTCTTTTTTTGGCATAAAAGAGGCAGTCGGTGGTGGTAAGGAGGAAATGGAGATTAGATGACGTACATGATATGGAACTCTTTATGCATCCACTTTCCTTCCTTCAAAATACATATTTAAAATTTGAACAAAGACGTTTTAATTATCTCTTACATACCTCTAGATACAGCGGTTTGATACGTTGTGCGACATTCTTCCGCCATCCTTGCCACGCCCAAATCCGTTCACTTACGATTCTGACATAAGCTTTGTTAAATCTGGCTCTAGACTTAGACATTCTTCGTCCCCGGATGTTTTGTTCCGACACACTTTTCCCTGTAAAAATTGTTCAAATTCCAGAAAATTTTATTTCTATGCATTTATTGAACACTACAATTGACATTAACTGTTTGTCACAGAAAAAACATTATAACTTTATATTTCGTTAACTTTATTTGTGATATAAAACCTTTTACTTTCACCAGCTTATAATTCTTGCATTGTAGCATTTTTGGAAATTGTAATGGACTGGTTTTCAAGATAACTGTAGCTTATTTCAACCAATGCGTTTATCTTGGTTAGCCACATTGCTCAACACAAACATACATTTATTGGATCAGAGACTAAATAAACGTTGGCAAACAATACCTTCTAGTTGGACAACTATTTGTGTGCATAAAAAATTGTACAAACATGCCATAATTGACATTGCTTGCATTTATTTGCATTTATTGCTTAATTGCAAATTCGCAAGGGTGCTGCTTGTCGGTGTTAATATATCCTGCCTAATTTGCTATTGCTACAACCTGCATTCTTATCTGCAGACAGACAGACAGACTACCTCTCTACATGTTTCCCTAGTTGTTTGAGGTTTGGGTAGACTTGAGTTTTAGGTACATTGCATTTAAAGAAATTACAAAATTTATTTTTCAAACCCATGTGGGAGGGTCTGCATAAATCTTGCAATGTTTTTTTTCTTCTGTCATTCTTTGAAAATTAATGTCTGGAGGAGACTTTGAGAATGACAAACCATAAATTATTTTCTGCTTTTTCCTGTTTCAATAAAGCTATTTTTATAGCGTTTGATGATCAGTCTAATCTTCTAAAACGCGCACTGGAGAAAGCACAAGAGCACATTTTAAGAGATGAAAAGTGCACTTGTAAAATACTTTAAAAATTGGTTTGCTTAACGTAATTTCATTCTTTTTTTCTCTACGCTATCCTCGACCTCTTTGCAGTTGAGTGGCCCTTGGAAGAGTAATATTTAAATGAGTTTTCTCTTGTGAAAAATTGAAACGTTACAGCAAGCCAGAAATTAAACTGACCAAATATTTATTCAAAATTTAATTTAATATTATTCATGCCTTTTCTTGTTTAGTATTCTAATAGGATGACGTTGTATGAAATTTTATCTTTTAGATCATTCTATTTTCCTTACATTATAAAAGGCCAGACAGCAAATGATATGGTGAAAGCATGACATTCATGAAGAGAAAGATTCAATCAAATTTCATCAGCAAAATAGCAAATTTGATTTAGTGTGCTGTCGATGCCTTATTGCTAAACATAATGGAATAGAATTTAGTCATGGAGCCAAGACGGCATCAAATACCAAATTAAATGGAGTCTTGACAATTTTTTTATTATAGAGAGGAAAGATTAAATCCTCTTACAATGCATGGGTGAAATTACAGACAGATAAAATGTCAAGAGCTACGAAAGTTCTGAAGTAGCCGATGAGCAGAAATAAAAGACTGCCAACGTCTACAAACTATCTCGTAGATTAATTACTGGATTTTACTACCCGTTTTTTTCAAGCATAGATTTGTAGTACTGTTATATGTACATTTCGGTCTCAATTTTGGAAACAAAAACTATCATTGCCCATTTAACTCGATTTTATCGAATCGATGGACCGACAGACTAACACGTTGAAATCAAGTTTTCCTTCTACGAGATAGTAAGAAGAGCTAAGGTCGTTTCCATAAAATAATATTGCTATTACACAGTATACATAAAATTAGTCAAATAACTTTTGTCGAGAACTGAAATCTATTCGTGTTTTTTGCTGGAGCACGTATTCTTATGAGATAGCATGCACCTTTTATATTTGTTTAATGCTGTTTCCGTGATTTCTGGCAGTTATTCTTTCTGACCTAAATCACAACATTTTTACTTCAACCCGCATAGTTATGCAAAGACATTTTTTGTTTGTATCATTTCTTAACGTTAAGCTAATGGGAAGTTTGGCGACAGAGAAGAGTTCAGATCTTTTTTCAAGTCAACTTTTCCTTAAAATAGAAGGACAGAGATAGTATTTGCATAAAAGCAAATTGTTATTATATTACAACATCACTTTACTTATTTCCCCATAAAAAAGTAGTAAAACATGAAGAAATGAAGAAAAGTTTTTTTATAAGGAGAATAATTTTTTTGTTGGATTTGATTTAGACATGAGACACGAAAAATTATGTATTGCTCCTTCCTGACTTCGAGATAAGCTCAGGTTTTATTTTTTATTTTTCATCCTTGGTAAAACTTTTTTGCAAAAAGGGGAGGAATACAAGAAACAAGATAAAGTTAGAACACGAAAAGTCCGTCATGTTGTTACAATTTGTTAAATGCATGGCGCGTGACGAAGATCTGGACGAGGAGCAAGGAGGCAAGTAGGAGTTCTAGTCCCCAAAATGACAAAACCAATCTATTTTCTTTACTAACTAATGTACAGTAATCTTTATATATAATTTGCTAATTCTATCTGTGTGTGTGTCTGTCATCACTAATTTTGCTGAAAATGTGTGGAATCGGGTAGCCTGCTAGTCATATATGTTGTTTATTATAAGTTATTTATTAGTGTGACTCATCATCGCAAAATTGTTGTGTTGTTTTTTCTTTTAAACATTCGGTTGATGCACAGTAGTCAACCCAGATGTCATACTCTTTAGAGACATTCAAACCTGTTTATATCGGGTAACCCTCTGGTAAAAATAATATTACATAATATTAAAAAGCGAAATACCTCTCCATAAATTTGCCCCATTTGAGAGATGATGGAAGAAAGATTTTTCATTTCCTCATCTGACAACGCTTTTTGCCCGACTTTCTTCAGTTGTCGAGTAGTATCGCTGGAAAAGTTGGTGGAGTCAAATTGAGACGCAATTTCGTACGCTGCTGCGTTGAACTCCGTGACAACTAGGCCGGCTGCAATCTGTTTCCATTTCCCGAAAAATAAGAAAAGAAAAAAATACATTTATTCAAATTCATTTGAGAGAATTTTGAGGCTGGTAAGAAAAAGAGATAGAACATATCTGGCGTAAACTTATAAAGGAAATAGCATCCAACATCAAAAATTCTTTCGTTTTCTTCGTTGTCGCCAAAGCCGCTACATTTGTGACATGCATCATGCATGAAGAAAAGGGAAAAAAGTTTTAAATTCTTGTGAAAGAAAGAAGCAACAGCAAACACTTGCTCAACAAAATACATTCTGGAAAAAGTTCTATTGGGATGACGCAATACCTAGAGAAGTACTTGGGAGTAGTAATCATCATTATATAAACATGACAAAGTCGGCTCACATTTTGCTTAAATTCCCCTTTTTCCAGAGACTATGCTCACTCAAGCACATTCAAAGTGGGAAAATGTGAAAATAAAGAAATATAATATTCGTAAAATGTAAAGGGATTTCTCGTCATATGAAAACGTCTGGAGAGAGAATAGCTATTCGCTGATGCGTTAAAAATGGCAAAAATATTACTTACTATTATTACTTCAGTAACTTTCCACTTTAAATGCACCCTCTGGAAATTGTTAAGTCAAGTCAATGTATTTAAACAAGTACAAAAAGTATTCAGAAAAGATTCAAACCGCCCGTTTTAATTACATCCTATCATTTTATATTTTTTATGGAATTCTAATCCTGAATCAGAAAAGTTTT
>JAANSO010004303.1:0-10253 GCA_036507315.1 Lepidocyrtus fimetarius | reverse complement strand
ACGAAAACATTATTTTTTATCTGTTCGACATACATCATCCATTATTTGCTTTGTTCCTCGTAATTCTTTTTAACAAATGAGAAAACCAAATTGAAAAGGCATGCAATAATCCATTTTGTTTATTATAACGGCTTCTCCCATTACTTTAAATTATAACCCCCCTTGTTTAATTCTATGGGCATATCATTCATGTCTGCTTCCCATTTATTTACAATGGATAATTATTCTTTTTATTGAGGAATAAGTCAAAATAGGAAAACTGATCTTGTCGATGAATCGATAGTCTCGTAATCTTTAATAATTCAAGCCAAAAAAAAGCTTTTTAGCTTATTTCTGTAGCAATTTTACAACAGATCTGTGAGTAGATGATCAATGATCAGGCAATTTTCATTGCTAAAATAATAATCATAATTGTAATTGAGATGGGTCGTTAAGATTGCCGATTACATTTTTGTTATTGCAAAATGTCAATAGCTTTTGGTAATAAATTTATCTTCAAAAATGAAAGTGGAGTTGTGTTTTAGATAAATAATAGATTTTTATGGTTATGTTCTGCTACTGCTGCGGTTTTGTTTAAAAACTTTATCTAATTTGGAAGCTTAGCCATTCATTTTTAAAATGGTATATACAGCAATAAAAATGAAACTTGAGTGCACATTAAATTTGACTTATTTAGTGACACTCTCTCATTATAAGGAAAAATAAACTGCTGATAGAAAATCGATAATTTTGAAGTTGTTCTTGGATTGATTAGGATTTACATTCAGAATTAAAAAGGAAAGATAAAAGGAAAGGATAACCAGGTGGGAGCGAAACATCACATCTGCTCCTGTTACAAGAAATCGATATTGATCACCCAATTTCATTGAGATTATTGAAGATCGATTTCGTCATCGACTCATTAATTATTTAAGGTGATGGGAGCACACGCCTTAAAAATTCTGTTACAAGTACTCATTAAAACTCTTCTTTTGTAGCGCTGATTTAACAAAAGAGATGCAATCTTGTAATTATCTTTGCCAAGTCGTAAGAGTGAAGTCTAAAATTAATGGGAGACGCCATCAAAGAGATTGCATTAATTCTCAATGACAAATTAGTTGCGTTGCACACAGCGCTGTTATTTTTTTCTCAATAGGGGCTCCCTTTCAAAGCGCCGGTTATCTTA
Organism: Lepidocyrtus fimetarius; assembly: GCA_036507315.1. Lineage (NCBI taxonomy): Eukaryota > Metazoa > Arthropoda > Collembola > Entomobryomorpha > Entomobryidae > Lepidocyrtus > Lepidocyrtus fimetarius. Next base: position 9,088 of record JAANSO010004303.1, on the reverse strand, counting down.
GCTTATCAAAGAAAGTGAAATGCATTTTTGATCAAATGATGGATTGTTGGAGAATGAAAAGGGTTAAAAATATTCTACGGGCCCCTGCTATGCTTAAAAGTGTTTTGGATTTGAATGCGGCTGTCAACCTCAGATAAAAACAAAGCAGTTTTTTAAAATTATTAAATAGCTTGTTTTGTTCTTCTTGTCTCCTGGGTTTATTAATTTTGGTCACTATTTCAATGTGTTACTAGTCCTTATTTAAACTTTCTAAAAAATGCAATTGAGTCATTCTTTAGAAAAGCTCTGTGATAGATTCTAGAGACGCGCGTGAGCTGGTTACTGGTTTTAGAGGTTGGGAAGAAAATGCGGTTTCCTCATTTACACTTTGAAGTATTGATTGGTTTTCAAAGCTCACTCGCCCGAATATAATTTCTCTGCTCCCTGGTTTAAAACAAAGGTTTCTATGTGGAAGTAAAAACTCTTTTGATTTTAAACCTGAGCGAAAAACAAAAGGGAATATTAGGAAGAGATGAACAAGGAAATGAAATGTTGCTTCTCTGGGGTTTGTTTGATACTCACATTCCTCTGTGGCTTTGTATTTTATGCGTTGAATGCTGACATGTCAGGCAAAAACCTATTGAAACTACGCATGAACAAGTACATAAAACACAACCTCTTCAAAATTCAACTCCTCGTGTTGAACTTTTAAATTAAAATGCTCTGATTTCAAAGTAGCTCTCTTAAAATTTGGTTTAATTAATGACGGAAACGTAAATAAGTAAAAATTTTGATTAAATTTTTCTATTCTGTTAACTTCTTGTAAAAGTAGGCAAATTTCCTTTGAATTAGCCACTTTTGAAAGCGGCTGCTTTTTAAATTAAACGCTCATTTTTGCTACTTGCTTAATATTTTAAAAAATCTTTGACACATTTTAATTCAATCCTTTCACGTAAAATACTTTTTGAAAAAGATGAACAACGAGCCGAGCAGGACATAGATTTAAAGAGACGAGGATAAATTAAGTCGAGATTGGGACGAGAGGAGGGCAGGAGGCGAAGAATTTCTGACCATTGAAGAAGGGAAGGGATTTCTAATCCATTCTGTCTATCCTGTCACACCATATTTGGCAAGATAATGAATGAAAACTCTTTCATCATAATCATATTCATCAAAAGACACAGTTGCCTACATAAAAAATTAAGGTATGACTTGTTTTTTATCGTAATCATCCGAGTATTCATCAATCCACTTCCTTTTTAAAAACTCCGTGATAATTTGACAGGATTTGATTTGAGCTGCATGAGCTCTATTTTCTTGAGCGCTCAGAAATTATCAGACGGTGATTTATTTCAAATGGGTTGTCTGCACCTCGTTTTGCAATTGCATTTTCAAAGAAAAGTCAATAAAATTTCCTTTTCATTTTGTGATGAAATTTCGTTCACGGTCATATTCCTCGCAAGTCATAACCTTTAAAAATAATGAGGAAAGTGCAGTAAAGACGACGCGACGTGAGCTTTTTTAATCTTGCAATAATCCTCTTCAAAAACTTTTATTTGAGGATTACGTAATAATACGCATACAAGGTAGAGAGACTCTCTATATTGCATTTTTCATTATTACGATCTTTAAATTCCTGGGATGCCTTTCCGTTCGCTTTTTTCTGTTCCTTCCTGAGAATGTCTTAAAAAATTCTTTTCCATATTAAGAAATAGAGCTCCTGCAGAGAGTTCCGAAGGAGAAGGAACGTGAGATGGAAGTGGAAGACGCAGTGTTTCGTTCTTTTTTTAGAAGAACTTTTCGGTATTTTTAGAAAGGAGGGGATAGAAGAAATGAGCTTGGTCACACTGGCATAATATTAATAATGAATGCGGTGAGAGGACGACAAAGAAAAGATGAGATCTCTTCTAAAGTTGTAAAGGGTGGTTGACAAAGCTACCTTGCTTGCTGATATTTTTGCTCATTTCAGGAGAAAATGAAGTTTTCGTGTATTTCCTTATTCAGGGAATCAGATAAAAATGATAAGAGATGGATAAAAGATGGCTTAGGTAAGTTTTACTCCAGATCCAATAAAAGAAAAGAATATAAAAGGAGAGAAATGGTCAGATGGATAGGAAAATCAGAAAATGATTAAATTCCGCCAGGAAATGGATTTTTGGTAGAAATTGATTATCTTTCGTAATCTCTCTTTTGTTTGGTTCGTCAATTGTCAAAAGATATGAAAACCTTATTTTTTCACACAATTCTTTCAAGATTGTTCTGAGATTAGGAGGATTGACATTGAAACTGATAAGCCAATATACGAGCCTCCTGCAAACCAGCTCTAGCAAGAAAATTAACTTTTCCAGAAACTGAGAAAGGAACGGACAAGCATGAACACTGAAGTTAACTTCAGAAAGTAATTTAGAAATATCAGAAACAACGATCAGCTGACATTCTTCAAGATAAGATTTAACAAGTTTACTTAACAGTCCGTGCTAAACTCTGTCATGTCACGAGCAATATAAAGTCCAGCAGTGGAATTACAGGACAAGCCACGCCAGGAAATGGAGAAAGTGTTTTGGACGATGAAAGCCCAGGATTTGCCGAAAAAAGCTGCGGCTTTGGAATGAGTGGTAAATGGCAAGGTCCATTTCACTCCATTCCACTTTCAGACAAGGTCCGTAAACTGGACAAGCCTTTGCGTAAACAAAAAAACGTCCACTTCCATTTCCGGTTCTTTTTCAAACCTTTTAAAAACCCAAACAATTTCAAGCAGGTCCCAAAACTCTCAAACCACACAAAAAGTTGCACAACATTCAAAACATCAGTTCCTTTTTCAATTCCTAATGCATTTCCTCCACAATGGCAATGTAAACTTGGAAACCTTTTCCCAACAAAAGAGAAGCATAAAATGGCAGAAGGTAAAGCACCTGAGCATTCAATTCAGGAAAGCCATCAAGCCAGTGGCAGTCCATAGGAAACATTCAGAGTCCCTGTCATATGATCCATTTCTTTTTCAAAGGCAATGCCATTACCAATAATAATGGCTGTTGTTGAGCAAGTTACGCAAAAGACGCATGGATTGAGTAAGATTGAAAAGGAGGTAATAAAGCATCAGCTTCAGTCACATAAATTGTTTTGGAAACTACTGGGAGCAAGGAAGTCGTTAATGTAAAGTACGCAGTAAATATGGAGATATGAGGGTTAAAAATAGCAAATATTTTTCTTTTTTGCTATTTCTACTTTCTTTGGAAAAAAGTTTTGGAATCTTTTAGTCATTTATTCCATCCACTTTCACTTTCAACTTCCTTCCGGTGATTTTGATTTGGAAAAAAACGCAAAATTGAATGGAATGGTTTCATCTGCAAAAAGAAGTGACTTGAGAGAAAGAGGATATAATGGATGAGGCTATTATGACAAGAATACATTTTGTCATGAAACACTGGAATGTTTAAAAAACAAAAAGGTTCTGCTGCTTTGACTTTGTAAGAGACATTTTGTAACATATTTCTTTTTATTGCCTAAATGCCGAGGTTGACATGCAATAGTAACAAAATACATTTTTGTGTTTTATAAGAATTAATCGCTGTTTTGATACGATGTTGTTGTTAGGTGGAATGAGAGGAAAGGGTGCCGCTAACTTTGACGCCGGCATTTTCTTTCCAGCGGCATTCCTTCTCGCTGGGTAATTTCACCTCTACCACGCTCCTCTTGGAATTTTGTAAATGAAATTAGCGTGAAGAACAAAATGGAACGAGCAAGAACATTCCATCATTTTTATTTTGCTCTTGAAAGAACAATTCTCGGATTGGTAATGCAATGCATTATGTANCATTTTTATTTTGCTCTTGAAAGAACAATTCTCGGATTGGTAATGCAATGCATTATGTAATAACCAACCATGCCAAAAGTCCAGTCATGCGATTACACATTCAATTTCCACCTCACTTGCAACGAAAACAATAACAGAAATTTATTTTTCTTTCAAAATTAGAAGGTGGAAGAAATAGGAGGAGAAGGAAACAGAAGAAGGTTTGATTTCACGCTAATTTTCATTTCAAAAAAGCTAAAGTAAATACAGGAATGATGTTTTCCCCGAAAAAAATCGTGAATTATTATGAAACAATTTTTAAAGAATTTCGAGAATTTTTTAAGCTTGGGCTAGTGGATAGCTTGTTTTACAACTTTACAACTTCCTTTTTGAACAAGATTCATTAAATCACCAATTCAGTGGTCACGACCAACTGGGATGATTGATGCGTTGAATTGCAAAAATTCTAATTCAAGCTCTATCCCAGGTTTTCCTTCTGTTTTTCTTCTATTTGGAAAATCCTTTTTAAACAGGATTTTTGGCTAAAAAGTGACTTTTTTAAGTGATCACGAATAAAAACAGAAGGCAAAGACCCGTGAAGGTTGAAGAGGGAACAGGTGTAATTAAACTTAGTTTTTTATCTACCCGGAAATGAATTTTGATAAAAAAGCCCCGGGTTTAAAAATTTGATTGAAACCTGTTCAAAGCAGAAAAAAGTTCAAACGTGGAAACAAAGAACCATTCATATTTAAAAGTAGTTAAAATTTCAATGGATCAGATCTTATCTGTAAAGATGCTTATCAAAGAATTTGTTCAAAGAAGCTTTTAAAAATTGAAACGAATTCAATTTTTTCCATATTTTTTCTCAATTTGATCAGTTCTTTTCTACTTTTGATCTATTCATTTTTCTTTAAAAGCTCAATGCTCCTGAGCTTTTATAAAAACCTTTTCTAAGAATAATATCAGAAGAAGCTCAGGTTGAAAGCTTAAAAACCTTTGGAGTTCTACTCTCTGCGTTTTGTTCTTATCAGTTTTCTTCAAAAGTTTATCTTTGCTTAGATAAGAAACAAAAAACCTTTTTGGGAGAAGGGAAAAAAGAGAATGGGAATAAGAACAGATGTTTTTATGCGTGTTCTTTCCATTCGATTTTCAACATCCGGCGGCAACGCACTCACTAACCACTATCATCATTGCCTAGCTTCATATTTACATGACATCGTGGCGAAAGAAAAGGAACAGAGGGTGGAGAAAAAGACAATTCTTAAGGAAACTGTTTTTCTTCAAAATTTAGCCTTTAGGGAACAAAAATGAACACGAGTTTGGATATTTTTGCCAAGAAGCCACCACACTAGTAACAAAATTTGGTCACAATTTCCATTTTTATTCCTTGTCTAATAATTCTTTTTATTTAAATTTCAAAAGCTACAAAGCTTAGATTCCCACAGAATGCTGCATAAAAAAGAGGAAGGAGACATATGAATCGTGAATTAAAACGGAAGTAAAAAAGACGTGGAGTCTCATTGTCTCTTTTTTTATGTAGGAATGGCTTAGGAAATGAACAGAATTACAATTAGGACGGGTTTTAATTGCTTTTGAATTCCATTTCTCTTTAAATGTATCTTTTATTCAAAGCGGAATTAATGGAATTGAATCATTCCATGACAAATGGGCTAAAAGTAAAAAATTCCTTTGCAAAAGCCTTTTCTCAATGAAATCCTTATTTCCAGCTGGGACTAAGGCAAAAACCGGTAATTAATAAATCACTTTAGGAAAAAATGCAATTCTTCCCTGACATTGAACAGGAGCTAGGAAAAATTTGAATGAATCCTTTTATGTTCTAAAAATAGCCATAAATCTCATCCAGACTGTTCTTTTTTTCTGGTTCAAGTCGGATTGCTCAATAAAATTTAAATCTTGTTTACAAGAACTGTGGTCAACTGGCATGGCCAAGCTTTTTTAAAAACTCTTTTCAATTTAATTTCAATTTTATTGCTTCTTTTCTTTCAAAATGCAATTTTTTTGATTAATCAATCATTATTTTTATCTTGCAATTTAATGCTGCACAGAGCACATTAAAAAACTTTAAATCTTTAAAACTGCAATGCATATAAATTCTTTTAAGTTTGGCAAGGCTTTTAAAAAAGCTGGAAGCGTAGTCTTTACAAAACCAGACGAGTTTTAATAAGAACCACGCAGAGTAATAAATTTAATTTTTATTCTTTCCTAGTCCAAAGAAGAGTAATTCAAGCTAATTGCTCTTTTTTCCTTTGCCCATTATTAAAACACAGACAATTTCTTTTTTCTTCATTCAGATTAGGATTTAGATTGCAAAGGGTTAGAAAAAGGGGAAATTATTACATTTGGAACATGTTCAGCCTACAAAATCATAAAAAGGTAAATATGATAGGAAGGAAAGGATTTAATGTAAATAAAAGTGGTTTTAAAAACTTATTGCACAGCCGCAGAGCTTTTTTGAGCAAATAAAGATTTGAATGAAAAGGGAAATGAATGGAGAAAAACGTGACCTGATGAGAGGAGGACGACGCCATTATATTTCCCACTTTCAAACAGTAATGGCCCTCCTTTTGAAACTCATAAAGCTCCCACCTTTTTAAACAAGAAAATACCATAAAAAGAAATTATTCTTTGTTTCAAATTTTTATTGCAAAAGGGTTTTATCTTTGAATCTCTTAAAAATCATAGAAACATTTCCCGCCGCTCTGGAGAATGAAGAAATCTACTCGAATGGATTTATGTAATTTTGCAAGAAACTAATCTCAATTCTTCCATTACAAGCCATATAAAGAACACGTTTTTTGAACAGAATGGTGCCAGACAATGCTAAACTAATCTTATCGTAATTGTTATTTTTGTTCCCCTTATCTTTTAAATAGCCAAGTATATATTCCAATACGCTTTAAAAAATGGGATGGGTTTTATGTACAAAAGTAAATATTTGTTGATGATGCAATAACAATATCGCAAAAGGAGCTGTTGTTTGTATGATTTCCAGTCAAATAGAAATTGGCTCGGTTTTAAATTGATTTCTCATGTACAAAATTTGCTGAATTGGTTAAAATGGCTGAAAAAATTGTTCTTGCCAGAAAATAAAGAGCAATGACAATGTCACATAAGTTTAGTTTTTAACGCTTTTTGTTAGCAATGTTGCTTGTTTAAAAATTGACAAAATAGTGAGCCGCGTGCAACCTGTAAAAAAAGGAGATTGAGACCAAACCATAAAAAGTCTTCCTTTTTTGTTTCTGTTAAAAAACGAAAGCGCAGAATGAATAAAACGAGAAGAATGGCTCATTTCGTATTTAAATGAAATTGTAAATTGCATCTGAAATTTAACTAAAATGGCAATAAAGTTACTTCTTTGCTCTCTCCAAATTATTACCTTTTGCCTTAGCTCGTTCAGTATCGAAACTCTCTCTTTGAAATACAAAGATTACATCAGAGAATGGAGAGCAACAATTTTTGCTTTGCTCTGCAACAAATTTTTTATTTGCTTTTTTATGAGCTCATTCCACTGCTCTCTACAATATGACGGTGTCAATATTGCAGAAAGTGGAGAGAAAAAGGCTTCTTCCTTATCAACATATCACTCTCATTAAATTACTTTATTGCACCAGAGCAAGAGCGGAGAGAAGAGGGCAAGTGCGTATGTTTCTGAAAAATTTTACATGGAAATGGAAGGGGTTACGCATACAATCGATAAGATAACGCGCCATTCCTTTCTCTTGCATAAATTTGACTTGTTTATGGCCCAATTTTAATAGCACGAGAAAGATAAACAAGACTTTGGATGAAAAATGAAATCACGCTCGAATACAAAATGAACAGGTTGTCCACTTTAATTTAAATCACGCGTTTACCTTAGCCATTTCGTAGATGATTTAAAACGTTGTTAAAAGCGAACTGCTCTGATTGTGGGCTTAATTATATGTTACCGGAAGCCCTCATTCAAAAATACGAGGTTTAAAAAACATTAAAAATCTGAATCGATTTTAAATACGTGGCATGTAGAAAAAGCAATGAACTTTCAGAGCTTTTTTTCAAAACCGGAAGTGAATTTTACCAAATAAAATGATAAATTGACTTTTCCGTCTCTCAAGTTTCAACGTTTTGATAGAGGATGCTAAAATTGGATTTATTTTCGAGAGAGCTTGTTGAGCGCGTGTTTAGCGTGACATTTGATTTTTTACGGAGAATGAGAGTAATAAAAAAAGCGAGCATCTGCCGTAGAATACCGGATGCTTAATGCTCTCGAATTGGATTGGGGAAATAATTGAGTTTTTATGACAGTTTCCTTATGAAAATAAAACCTGGAGACAAGGCAGGCTGATTTTGTCTGGAGAAGACAAGGATTATTACTCAATCAATTTCACATCAGATTATTTTCTCCTTGGACTTGACTTGGACAGCTCAATTTTTTTTATTACTTTCTGGTTTCGTGACAAGACCAGAGAATGATTGAAGATTGATCAGAGATAAATCACGGAAAGAATTTTCTACAAAAAATTACGTCGATGAGGATATATAAATCGCATTTTTTCTGATTTTAACCCTGCCAAGAAATGAACTTCGGGGTAATGCCACCCAAAACGTTTACCCTCAATTGGAAAGTTAATCCTTTAAAAATGTTTACGACTTGGTTTAAATTACTTGATTATGGATTTAATATACTTTTTGAAATTTGAAGTAGTTTGCCTTGTAATTCTAACCCATTTGAAATGTTTTGAAGGTTTGATACAGTCAATGATGATAAAAAAGAGAACAAGCAAATTTTCTGTCAACTGCCATGTTTTTCAAATGAAAACCGGCTCAACAGTTGTTCCTTCAAAACTACTTTGAGAGATTTTGGCAAAATGTCAAAAAATTGAAGTGCTAGACAAGAAGTCGATGAGTTTTTTACCCGGTTTGTTTTGGCAGTCATGTTTGAAAAAGTAGAGCAAAAAATTTAATAAATTTAAAGCTTACAGAAAGTCTGGAAGAAGATCCTGAACAAATCGACCCACTCGCTTCGGAAATCCCAGAGGAAAAAGAACTCTGAGGGGAATGAGTGGACTTTACCGGAGTAGTTGTACAATTTAGTGGCGTGCCCACCTTTGAAACCGGGCTTCCAGCCCCATTTGGAGTTGGAGTCATTCCCATTGCACTAGAGATTCCACTACTACCGTTGGAAGTTGCCACGGAGGAGCTACTTCCAAATGTGATTTTATCAACGCATTTTGCCAACTTGTCAACAAGACCTTGACCCTTCTTCCATACTTCTTTGCTTGTTGATTTGTACTCGTTGTCTTCTTCAACTTCTTT
>JAANSO010004302.1:0-10254 GCA_036507315.1 Lepidocyrtus fimetarius | reverse complement strand
CAGCGATATACAGATAATTTTTTGTTACATTTTAATATTTTACTACACAGTACGCATAAACTACTGGGCCACTCATATTGATTGGCAGCTGAGTGGCTGATATGTATTTTGAAGGCTTTCCTTTTCGGATGTGTCCTTTTTTGCCAAGGAGTTTGAGTAAATTATCCTGATTTCTTGTTCCATAAATAGGGTAATAATATATACCTATCAATAAGTACTTTGCTTTATGGAATTACGTAAATAATTAAATGAACCAAAACTAATTATGGCTTTCGGCAAAATCAACTTACTTCGAAGCCATTTTTAGAAAATAAATCAAGAATTATTGGGTTCATCATCCCCACCCACAAATGTGGCTTTAAAAGAAAAGATTTAGCCAAAATAACTGGCATCTGTAAATGATTTTCATATGTACATATAACTACAACTTAAATAACTACAATTCAATCTACATATAAGGTAGCCGGCTGTCTATCTGGATTCTAAGAGTAACTATTTTCTTCTTTTTAGCGAGCTTTCCCGGCAGTATCTGGTCGGTGTTGAAGAAGAAGCTGTATAACTGATTCATCAGCTAATGTTGAAGTATCACCAAAGTTGGAATCTCCAACTGCGATTTTACGAAGTATTCTTCTCATGATTTTTCCAGAGCGGGTCTTCGGCAACTGTGGTGCCAACTGAATGACTTCCGGCACTGCAAATGCTCCAATTTTTTCTCGTACTGCATTCAAAGTCAAATGAATAATTAGCAAATAGGCGAAGTGTATAGGTTTATATTGTTTCTGCAAGTTGTGACTCTTGCATTTGTTGGATTAAAATACCTTTCAACTTGAGTTCCGATTCTAGCTGTGAGGAGAATTCAAAGCCGTCTCTCAGAGTGACAAAGCAATACAAAGTTTCTCCCTTTACATTGTGTGGCATGGCCACTGCAGCCGATTCAGCTACGGCTAAAACGTTACAACAGTAAATTCAATTTATTCGTACATTCAAGCGACAATTTATTTCAATTCATAATACCTTTGTGTTCAATCAAAGCAGACTCAACCTGAGCTGTGCTTAACAAGTGACCTGACACATTTAACATGTCATCAACTCTTCCAGTTATCCACAAGTAGCCATCTTCATCCCTTCTTGCACCTAACATAAAAGAAACGTTTTATGTAAAGAGAAAATTGAATAATCTCGTATCGTTCGTTTAATAAATTACCATCTCCGGTAAAATAAAAGCCTGGGAATCTACTAAAGTATGTAGATTCAAATCTTTCATGATCTCTATTATCAATTAAAAATACATTAGTTAAATAAGGGGAACATTTGCGGGTAGCATGAACAAAAAAGATCATGAAGGTCTGTAGACCCTTTTACCCATAAACAGTGCGCATCATTCCAGGCCATGGCTTTTTAAAAACTAAAAATCCTTCTCCTGGGCCCTCAATTTCTTTCCCTTCCTCAGTAAGTAGCGCAGGACAGACCCCAAAGAACGGGAAAGTCTATATATTATTAAGTTATATTTGTAGAAAATTATAAATCTCAGAATTGACAGAATTTTTATAAAATGAGCTTTTACCGCAGATCCCGGTTTTGAGGGAGTAGCACCTGGTAGTGGCGTAAGTACATGTCCACCTGTTTCAGTTTGCCAATACGTGTCCGCTATAGGACATCTGGCATCGCCCACGACATTGTAGTACCAAAGCCATGCTTCAGGATTAATTGGTTCACCTACTGTTCCCAGTATCTTTAGTGAACTTCTTTTGCAGCTGTTCAGAAATTATAAATTGGGATTATCTCCGTTGTTTTATTGAATAGTATTCATTAGAATGAGGTAATTACGCACAAACTAAAACTAAATTACTAATTAACCTGCTAATCTGCTCTTACCTTTTGACAAAGCTATCCCCAAATTTCATTAGCGATCGAATTGCAGTTGGAGCAGTGTAGAATTGATTTACATTGTACTTATCAATCACTTCCCAGAATCTTGAATTCTTTGGGTAAAATGGTGTTCCTTCAAACTGTTATTATAAAGCATAAACACCTATTTATTTGTCCTTTATTATAATCAGTACTAATTAAAATTGACTTACAATCACTGACGTAGCCCCATTGGCAAGTGGACCGTATGTTACGTAAGTGTGACCTGTTATCCACCCAATATCAGCAGTACACCAGTAAACGTCTCCAGGATGATAATCAAAGACGTATTTAAATGTAGTTGCAGCATAAAGCATATAGCCAGCAGTAGTGTGTAGGACGCCTTTTGGTTTTCCCGTTGATCCACTATTAAAAATTGTGATGAGTTATATTGAAATAGAATAAACTAATTAGTTATTCAGTACAAACCTTGTATACAACATAAATAGTGGATCTTCTGCATCCATCCATTCTGGAGGACAGACATCTTTCGCCTTTTCCATTAATTCGTGATACCATTTATCTCGAGTATCATCAAAAGGAGCCTATTTAGACACATTTTATTTATGAGTCATATATAAAAAGAGTTGTAGCATTCATTCATTTTAACCCCTTTTCCTTACCATATAATCATACTGTTTCCTTTTATTTGGAGATTCCTTCTTTTCATCAGCTTTGTTGACAGCCAGACGGGGAAGGTGATTAACAACAATGCAATGCTTGACATCGAGATTAGCGTCACCACATTTTGCAATTGCTTTGTCACTTATTTCTTTCAAATGAATAATTTTCTCCCCACGCCAAACTCCGTCGGATGTGATAAGAACAGATGCTTGAGCATCAATCATTCTATCAGCCAACGAATCTGCTGAAAATCCTCCAAACTAGGATATAAAAGATGTATATTTAGATCGTGATGATAACCAACAGTACAAAAGAACAGAACAAGCCTCTAATTGTACTTACGACGATGGAATGTACAGCTCCAATTCTAGCACAAGCCAACATTGCAACAGGAAGTTCCACAATCATAGGCATATAGATAGCAACCCTATCACCTTTTTTCACTCCTAAAGATTTTAAAACATTTGCAAATTTGCAAACTTCTTTTAACAGTTCTCCATATGTAATTTTGGATTCGTCCTTTGGATCATTGCCTTCCCTAAAAAGTTGCATGAATTGTTCTAGTTTAGTATTTTACAACATTACACACTTATGTTTTATATTTTTACAAACCAATAAAACGCTATTGTGTCCTTCAGTCCTTTTTTCTCAACATTTCTATCCAACAAATTGTACGAAATATTTGTTTTGGATCCTTCCATCCATTTTATAGACACAGGGGCTTTCTTCATGTCAAAGTTGTAGCTAAGAAATTCCTTATCTTTGGGCTGTTTCGTTTCAAAATGAAAATCGCTTGCTATGTCACTCCAAAATCCTTCAGGATCCTCAATTGACTTTTTGTACATTGATTTGTACTGATCCAACGATTTGACATGTGCATCTTTCGACAAATGTGCTGGAGGGTCGAATATCTTTAAAACGAGACGAAATCAGATTAAGTAAAACAGGATTTATATAATACTTTTTTATAGAATTACCTCGGCCCTGTTAGAATTAGCATCACCATTTCCGTTCGACATTTTCGACTTCTCACTGGACATTTCAATTATCTGTGAGCAAAATTTTATACAAGACAGTTTCATTTTAGTTTGGTTTTTAAAGTTGCATAGCCTTGCAATAAATTCATTGTCTATGAATATCATGTACACAGTACACCACCAAGCGACAATAGTGCATTTAAACGGACTTTTTCCGTTTTCGCTATTCCATCAGAATTACTCTCGTTAACTTTTGAATATAAAATATGACATGCGAGCTGTCATCCCACTGTCAGTCAAGTAGCATACCATTAAACCTATCTACACATTACGATTCATTTCAACATTTTACCAATAATTCTTCTGGAAAATATTTGTATCCCAAAGAAAAAGAATGCCATAAACTATCAAAATTGGGAATTATGTCGCGTGACAAGAACTACTACATTAAAAAGCTTGACTGCTGAAAGAAAAAAATGCTAAAAATTAATGACGGAAAATCCATTAAAGAAAACAATCCATTTTCTCAAGTAGAAAGGAATTTTGCATAATTTGCTAAGAAAAAGAATACATAGGTAGTTATAACGTTTGATTAGCATGTTTTGAGATTGATTGAAAGAGATTGTACCGCAAGATTATTCTTTACGTTTTACTAAATAGGCTTATATTTAATTGTGTTTTTATTCAAGTTGTGATATTTAGTATTCCAGTGTTTAAATATTTATTTAAAATTAGTATCCCACCAAATAAATCAATAGCAATCACTAATCACGTACCCGTTAGAAGCTATGATTGCCCTTGATGCAGGTAGAAGTGGATGTGGCAAATATTTAGCACAGATAAAAGATTGTAATCACAAATCGTATGCTTTTTTTACTCAATCTAAATGAGTTGTAAGCAACTTTTCATGACTGAGGAAATATTTATCCCCAGCCAGCACATTTTAAGCAATAATACATAATTTAATTTAATCTAATCAAATGAACGATATCATGAGAAAGTAAGATAACCTGTGCGAATCAAATATCGTATGAACATAGCATGGATGCGGATGGTGTCGGTGTCAAGTGCCAATGCAACACGATTGTATAGACCGTTCTGTAATATTCAATGTTGGCTTCTGTATGATTAATTAATAATTATTTTTACATAATTTCCTTTCCTTTTTTCATCATGCTATATTTGCCATGATTTCGCCCTAAGTTAGCACAAACTTTTGTGCGTACAGAATGATCTACAGTGTAATATCCTTTCAGATCTATTTTTCATACCTAAAGAAATCGGACATGAATAGCTTTTAAAAACTAGTTTTAATTTACGCAATTTCCAGCTTCACTCGCAACCTTGAGCGCTACTTCCTGACAAAGTGGACTAGTAAAAAACTCCATGTGCAGCTAAAAAAACTAATCCAGATATAAAGTGAAATCGAAATAATTATCTAGTCTGTCGGTTGTAAGCAGGAGACCTTGAACTTGAACATTAAGGAAAACTTGATAGTTTTTCCCACTAACTGTCTCTTTTAATTAAATAATTACTGCCAACATAACATGTCTATGACGCAATTTTATAAAGTCGTTGTCACAAATTACACATGTGCTCATCTCCTCCTTCATCCAGCTTCATTATCCTTATCTAAACCTTCTTGGCTTGTAAATTACACGGTTTTGCAAAATCCCGTCTTTTTGCAAACTTGTCATTCATTATATAATATAATTATTACTTTTAAAAACTTACCAACCTTGCTAAAATCAGAAGATTTGTCAGTCTTTCATGAAAAACCGGATTTTATACAAAAGATGATGCACAAACACAACAAAAATGCTTATTTTTAAACTTGAACACAGTTTGGAAGCTAATTAAAGTTTAAAACACTTTTTAATTGGAAGACTAGTTGTTTAAAACCAATTCACAGATTACATGACGGGAAGATAAACAGAAAAAGAAGCTTTTTTATGTTTTTGTGCATTCATCGCGGGTTTATCTGTTTTGGATTTGGGAACAATGTGAGATTATTACAGCATGAAAAAATGACAAAGGAAAGTAAAAAAAACTTCAAAAATCTATTTTGCAAAGCCACCAATGCTGTACATTTTTATAATTTTGATAAAATCAAAGAAATTAAAACCTTGTTATCTAATCTATCCTCTAAATCATAATTCGTTATTTTTTTATAATTAATTAAGCCGATTGTCATTGAGTCGTACAAGGTTTTAGTTTCTGTTTTGATATTTTTCATGGAAAATTCGGCTTTACTTCCTTTGTTAAGAAAGAGTTTATGCTATTTACGTAAATGAAAGTTAGTCATTCATAGTCATACTTTGACTTTATGTGTGATCGGAAAACAAAGAGGTTTTTATAACCTTTTGGCGATGCAAACAAGACAGTTGCTCATGATATTCATTTGTTGATTTCTTTATAGCTAATTTACTTCTCCACGATAAGCTTATTGAAAGCAATGTAATATGGAATCAAATATATGTATTATACATATAGTACGTTGTAATTTCATATGCTCGTGCAAAATGTAGTAATAATACTAATACTGATGGTAATACAATCATTAAATTGCTCTCTGACTCATTCTCTTCCTTATATAGCCATGAAAATGCTATTTTCCACGTTATAATTATACCGTTGTATTTTTAAAGACAAGACAATATTAAACAAGTAAAGCTATGTTAACAATAAGCCCTTTAAATTATTTTATTATAGGCCATTGAGATAACTTGAGGTGACAAAATTGATTTAGGTTCAATATGTATTGATGAACTTGGAACTAAATCTAATCAGCAACTGTCAAAATGTATTGAATAGAGATTGATAGAACCAGAGGTGTGGTCTTAAAAATTAAGTCGAAACAGAATACACAATTTTTACCACCATAATCAGAATTTAAAACTAAAGTATTTCTGTCGATAATATTCTTATCACTTCTATTGAAAGAAACCAAACAAAAAGCCCCGAACTCAATAATTCAATCTTATGCGAAAAAGAATATAAAGTTCAATTATGCCGCATGTACTTATTTATTGCTCAAGTGCATTATTTTTTGTAACGATTGACATAATTTCAATATGCCCGTATTTTTAAACACTCTAGTCTAGTCTTCCCCCTTTTAATTTGATTTGTGCAAAATAACCCATTAAAAAGCTTACCTGGATGGTTTAAAGTAGTAGAGGTAGACATTGAATTTTCAGGTCGCCTTTAGAAATCAGAACCAAAAAATATAGTTTGGTTAATTGTGAAATAAATGCTTGCATAAATATGCAAGTATTGATTTGGGGCTTAAAATAGTATTGTATTACCTCTGACAATATTATGCTTTGCCACTTATGTATTTGTCGTTTTGACGGATTATCACTAATCACTTTATCATTTATTTGGATTGCGATGAAACGATTTTAACATACGACGGGTAAAATCATTCGTGAAAATAAGAACGGGTTTCAATTATGGGAAGGTCAAAGAAAGGTGATATTAAGTCCTTATAAACAGCAATATTTTTCAACTTTGTGGAGATTACTATTGGAATCACTCACATTCAAGTATAAATACTGAATGCAAGTTCTAAAGGTAGTGTCCAGTTAGGATCTGCTGCGTCAGTAATCTTAAATATATGGCTAAAATTAGTATGTTAAAAGGCACCACCAAAGTGTGCCAAAAAAATTTCTTGTGTGGGAAAAGTAGGAGAAAGCGGAGAAAGACCTTGAAATGGAAAGCCATGCTAAAAACATTGTTGTTGGTAAATTTCGCACGATCATACGGAATCCATTCTATCGTCCACACCACCTCCACCCAGGGTAGGACGTCATTTCATGCCACTATCAACAAACGCCATATACCACTCCTTACGCCTTATATTCCTAATCAATTTCTAACCTAAAATTAATATGTGCCTACATAGTGACTATAGAGAATGTCTAAGGTAAGGAATGCATGTACATTTTTGTCTTTACCTGTTTTAAGCCAGCGCTTTCTCCTTAGCTTTCTCTTTTTTTACTTTCAGTGTAAATAATAGATACGAAATGAATTGTCTTTTACATTTTGCTGCTGAAAACACTCTAGTTTTGCACTTTACACCTAAAAATAGCAACGATTTCTCTTGTTGCTTAAGAAGATTACAAAATATGGATTTTATTGCGAATAATAAAATGCATGGAATTATGACGGTTTTGCCTATAATTATCTTTATTAACAAAATAATGGATTTATATAATACTAATACAATAGACTGGTTGAATTACACACTTGATTCCTGTCGAAGAGCATAAAATTCATTTTCAATTATTCCAGTGAATTCATCTAGCATTTCTTGAGATTTAAAAATTGACGAGTCCACTCCTAAAACTATCCGAATTGCACCGTCATAACTGAGAATACAGATGCTAATACCTAAAGTTATCGTATCAATTTAAGCAATTAAAATAATTTCAAGTAGTTTTTGCCAATTATATTTTGAATATATGAATGTTTACCAATATTGCCTCGCAAAGGCCCTCCTGTAAAAATTGTATCAACTAACGGAAATCCCAGACTAAAGCATTCGGGTGGCGGTCCGGGAAAGTTGGAGAGAATAACAGTGGGGAAATAATTTGTCATAACGGTGTTTCGAATTATCCAAGTAGGAAGAATGTTAACAAAAGCCAGCATGTAAAAGTTTACTGCTGGTACGGCAGAAAGCTTCATAGTTTCAATATAGTTTTGAACACGATTCATCCGACGCATTGGATCAGATTGTCCAGTTGGGAGTTCCAAAAATGCAAAGCTCCTGTAAATTCAAAATTGCAAGTTTAATCAAATTCAGCATCAAATTCGCATTTTTTGCTTTACTAACCAATGGTTGCAAAACTTTTTAGGATGTTTTGGCCAAGGTAGAGGTACAATGGCACTCATTTTCCCAGGAACTTTCACATTATGTTTCATCATCATTTTTCTCAATGCCCCGGAAACTGCTGAGATCAAAACAGCAGTAAACCCAACCTTTAAACTAGTTTTAATTTCTTTTATCAAAGCAATCGGAATCCTTTTTGTCCACCCTTTATAAATCGTTCTTGACAACTTAGCTTGCGGCAAATGCCACTCATTCCGATCAAAAGCGCACACGCCTTGCTTTATAAATTGATATGGAAGCTGAAGCACTGCTCCAAGTTTAAAAAGCCTCTTTTCAATTGCATTTCTTTGGACAAAAGTTGGTTTCGGCATTATATCCATTGTATCTCCAAGAACACATTTCATGAAAAGTTGGACTGCAGTAACTCCGTCAGCTAGCCCATGATGAAACTACAGATTATATTGGTGTGATAATAAAAACATTGAATCAGCAATGTTCATTGATATAAAAATACTCATTTAAAGTAAATATTTCATTACCCTATAAATTATAGCACATTTTGGTATTTCGGGATTCTTCACATTCTCAAGTAAAACGTTCCTTACAATTACTACGTCCCATGGGCTTTGTCCTTTTGGAAATGGCTTAGCTTCCAAGAACGCAATAATCTTCATAAAGTCTTTTTCTAAAACTGGTTGTTCACGTTCCAACCCATCTTCCCACACAACTACGTGATCCTCCAATTTCCAATCATTTTCCCATTTCCACCACATATAACCCATCCATTCCTCATAGTACTGATGCGTTTCCGGATGAAGAAAGTCATTAGTCACTGGATCCCGTTCGGTGACACAATTACGAGCAATTTGTATCATGTGCTCAACATCCGCACCTTCAAAAGCTCCGTAACCAACAATAGTGCATAAGGGTCGGTTGTTTATATCGTCTATGGCTAGCACAGGGTTTTTACCCGTCATTATTCTCACAATGTCCTTTCGGAACAATTTCACATATAAAATTATACTCCATCGATATAACTGAATTGGAACAAACGCGATAACAATGGAAGGGAACACTACGAGAATGAAGAACACTAATGTTAAAACAGAAAGAATCCCTTCGAGGATCTGGAACGCTAAACTCGATTGAGAACCCATGATTTTTGTTAGTAGGAGAATAATTTTGAAAATCGATTTCAAAATTAGGTGCAAATATTTGTGATCAATAACACGCTAATTCATTTTTTGTTTTTTTTTGCACTGCAGAAAATAACTTGTAATGAAAGTGAAAAGCGTCTTTGAATATGCGTACAGATCTCTCTGTCTGTTAGGTACTCAATAGTTAATTTCAATATTTTACATAGGAATCCTTAATATTAACAATGAACTTCAGAATCTTGATGCATCTTATTTTCATGAACCTGCAAAATGTCAGCTAAAAAGGGTCAGGAAGGCGGCGACTGTCGACATGTTACGTTCTGCAGTTTTGGGCTTATTAGGTTAACATCATGTCACCAAATGGGCTAATAACGAACGAAAGGGACAGGGCAAAAATAATTTTGCAGAAAATCTGCTAACTACCACGCGCACATCTATGTACTAAGCATTACGCATAGAAAAAGCTCCTAGTAACTAGGAGTTTTTTCGATGCCTCAACCGTGAGAACATTAGATAACCAATAATCGAATGTGAGAACGCATTCTCATAGCATCGATCAACAACAAAGATCTTCATTCTTGATTTAAAAAGGATGCAGTAAAGAAGCAATCAAAGATCCAACTACAATTCTTGTTTTGCGAATGAAGTTTTTCAAGTAGGTTTGCAATATGGTCAACTGATAATGTAAAAAACAAAAGGCAGTTATGTAGTACGTTATATGTTATGTTATTGTTCAGGACGCTGCCGCATCGTATAA
>JAANSO010004301.1:0-10254 GCA_036507315.1 Lepidocyrtus fimetarius | reverse complement strand
AAGCCCGATAATTTTAATTATGTTAGCATACTTAAGTATTGGATTACACCCACTTTACATTTAAAAGTACATTATGCAATGTTATATTGAACTTTTAACTTTTTTGCGGTTTTAAATGGAAATAGGCTTTTTTCCTTTGGTAGTATCAGTTTATATGAAAATGCAACTTGCATAATATGCAATAGAACAACAATTTGATTTCCAAAAGTGAAGTTTTTAACGGGCAATAACGCCATTACAAGGATTAGTGTCAATAAGCACGGGCTATATGCGGGCAATAATTTTTAAAAAATTAATTTTTTAACTGAATGCCACTGACTTTTATCAGTCACCTATGTCATAGTTCTTGCTTGTTCATATAATGTGTCAGTTTTTAAATAAGAACCACATGCTAAAAACGTCATTTGAATCATAATTTAAAGAATTTCGATCACATCATTAGTCACAAGTCAATTTAAATATAACTGCTTACTGTATAATATGTACATATGTATAATATCGTACTCACCACTGCTGTCATAAATCAAATCAACGGTGCAGCTATTATTATAAAGTATATAATAAAGAATGAACAAAATGAAGCAACTATAGTAGAGCAGATTATTTGAGCAAGTAATCACGCCAGACCTGTATGGCAAACTTTAGGAAATTTCAATATCAAATGGTACATTTAAACAACTATAGTGGAAGGTATAAAATTATTACAAAAATCTATCAACTATAGCAGAGCAGATTATTTGAGCAAATAATCACGCCAGACCTGTATGGCAAACTTTAGGAAATTTCAATATCAAATGGTACATTTAAACAACTATAGTGGAAGGTATAGAATTATTACAAAAATCTACCTCATTAAGCGTCAGGATAATTATTCCGTTATTTCTAATGATTACTGAATAGGTAAGTGTAGCGTTATTCTTCACAAAAGTAATTTTCATTCATCAACCTCTGTCAAAAATTCAATCATAGACCGTTCTTTACATTTTAGCAGAGGACTGGAAATGAAAACTTTTTTACAAAAATAAACTTAAAAAGAAAATCGACGCATCTATTCAATCTTATATACGCATGTTTTCATTGTATATACATTCTTAATACAAAGTATAAGTCATGTTCGTTTTTCATGTTTCTGTTTTACTATATAGATATCAGTTTTTCATTCATTCACAATCCCCGTATTTTGTATATTCTTGCGTGATCTGTTAAAGCACACAGCCGCTTAAATTTTTGGGTTCAGTCTCAGTCTGGGCCGTGAAAATTTTTATTGCATTCTTGAATTGTCTAACCTTGTAAATTCTAAAACAACANCGTATTTTGTGTATTCTTGCGTGATCTAACAGCACACAGCCGCTTAAATTTTTGGGTTCAGTCTCAGTCTGGGCCGTGAAAATTTTTATTGCATTCTTGAATTGTCTAACCTTGTAAATTCTAAAACAACATTATCAATGCTTCATTCATTTCCACTTTTTTAATATTGTTAAAAATAATTCAGACCTTTTCTCACCCTCCTTCAGGCCCAAGTAATTGTTTGATCTATAAGTAATAATTACAATGCAACAAAAAATAGAATCCCTTCTGATTTTTCTTTCTTGTATCATTTTTATGGGCTTAAAATGATACTGAATAAAAGGAAGGAAGCTATAAAATTCCCCTTAAGAAAGTATTTCAACTGGAGAATAAAACCTATGTACGTCCTTGCATGGGCATTTTTACCCGGCATTTCTATTACCATTTCCGACGAGGACTCATGCATTGATTTCTAATTTAAATTCAGGTTTCACCTTCCAGGTAAACCTCTTATTGCAATCTTATATACCAATGGATATGCTTGGTTATATAACTTTTAAACTTTTTATTCAAAGTTTAGCCGATTCACAATTTTCCAAGAAAAGCTCATACAAGGAGCAATCTTTTTTCCCTTTTTGACGTTTCTGTCTTAACTAGTCATCTAGGCAGATTTTGCTAGACTATATAACTAATATATATTACGCCTTTAAAATGAAAATACGTACAGCAGACGCCTTGTAAAATACTGGCAATAGAAATGACTATGAAAGTTTTGTTATAAACGTTTTCTACTAAACAAAAACTATTATTTCACGTGCCTATATATACATACTATTTTATATTTTGGTATAATTATATATAAACCTGTTGGTTCGTCAGTGACTAATGATAGGGACACAGATCTACTAACTTTTGGTTAAAACCTATTAGCTTATATAAAATGTCAGTTTCCTTTTACTACCGATAGATTTTTTGTACCAGGTTATTATAACTATAAATAAATTATATAGGATATAGAGATATATGATGTATGTGTAAAGGTTTTATAAGGAATGATATGAATGTATCGTATTATCTTTATATGGAATAGTGTTTGACATGTGTGTACATGTCTGCATGGATTTTTACGAGGTTGAAAAAAACCTAGCATAAGCTCACTCCAATCATCATCGTCATCGCCGGGATGTGATGAACGTTTGCTAAACTTACTATTTCAGAAGCTTCCCTCTCTTCATCAATGTACAAAGAAAGCTCTTGCGTAGCGTGCCTAGAAGGAACTCATATAAAGCGTCCAGTACGAAGGCTCCAAACACTTCACTTGTCATTTACCAGTGAGACAGTTAAGGAAGAGTTCCAATCCAATATTATCCTATTTGATTCTCCCATTAAATAATAAACACGTTTGGAGTATACCAAATTAGTGTTTTGTGGTGTTTGATTTCATTAAAAAAAAGTCTATTTGCTTAAAAAAGCAAAACCTTTGGATTTTACTGGTGAAACGTCAAATATTGTTGACACGAAGGTATGTTTTTATTGTTTCTTTAAATTTTCATTGTGCAATTATGTTAATTAATTGATTTTATTTAGAATGGACACTTGACAGTTTATACTGTTTGTGGAGAACCGACTGCAAACTCTTTTATATACCTGCTTGCGGTTTGTGACTTTTCCTGAATTATAAAGGAAGGAGGAAATATTTGCTCCAACTGCGTCATACTGCAGTGCAAACACAAAATTTCGTTTGTGTGGAAAAACTCGTATTATTGAAGTGACTAAGATTCCAGACTACAAGAACTTTCACAATGAATCTCAGGTTAAAAAATCTTTTTGTAAACTGGGAATATTGCATCCGAATCGGATTGCCCATTGTTTTGCTGCCACTAATTTTCATTCCGGATAATGAAGTACTGTATCCGGATGATCGGCCTTCAACGGTATCAACACAACACATTATACAATTTTTATTATCTGTCAAGTTAACTTTCCTCAAAATTAATTTTGTTTTGTATTTAAATAGAGGTTCAAGTGCGCCTATACTGTGCTTTTAATGGCTATATTCTGGATGACGGAAGCACGTAATGACGGCAATTATGATTAATTTTAAATGTCAAATACAATAGAAACAAAACTAAATATATAAATTTTCATAATCAGTTCCTCTGGCCGTGACGAGTCTTTTACCGGTTGTACTTTTTCCATTGCTTGGGATTCAAGACACCGGTATGTAACTTATTAAACTTGTGTAAGTAAAAAGTGCAATTATGAATCCTCTGCATTAACCCCCATGATTTAATTTAGGCCGTGTTTCCAAGAATTACATGAAAGAAACGAATATGATGTTTGTCGGGGGCTTGATCATTGCTCTCGCCGTCGAGTTTTGTAATCTTCATCGAAGAATCGCATTGAAAGTAATGACGACGGTGGGATGCAGTCCAACAAGGTAAAGCATGACTTAAGTTTATTATTTAGTGCATGAAGTAACGCAATGAACTTTTTTGAAACGCATCCGTCAAAACAAACAATATTATATTCTCTTGTAAACCTTTTTTCCATTCAACACATCTAACTTTACACACAACACGCTGCATTTAATGATGTACAGGTATAAAATTCCCTATTTTGCTTGCATATACGAAAACCTCCCAATGCATGCAATCCAATTTCAATTTACCGGCTTAATCCGTTATAGATAAACATTAACCAACTAAACACCCGGTAGATAACTTTTCAAAATTTCAAGAGCCAAATCTTATACATACAATTAAAAATCTGTCCCAAACATTTAGATTTCCTTTATAGATTGGTTAAAGCCATGGCGTTACTTGTACATCCAAAGCAAACCGGTGAGGAAATTATCAGGAAACATTATCTTAATAGAAAGGAAAAATGTTTGGCTGGGTGCTTTAAATTGGACTTTTAATTTAAAAAGTTTATGCATTCCAGATAAAACTGCGTATTTAATCTTAATCGCTCAATCCTGTACACCCATAATACAAGGTAGCAAAATTTAATGCGCAAACTAACTCATTAGCATTCACCGTCTGCGTGTATGAACACACTATAAAATGTCGATTAACAAACTTATTACTTATTTCACTGATTTCCCTGATAGTAAATTAAATTAGCAACGGGAAAGGCGCCAGGATGCCGACATATGTGTTTATATGAACAGATTATTATACAAGTTTCCTTTTAAAAAATTCTGGCAGATTCTGTGTGCTCTTTGTGCCACCCTTTTGACAGATAAGCGTCACAACATTTAATTAACAAATTTATAGCAGACCCAGAAAAGATGGGCATGACGCGTAAATGACAGTGCATTAGATGAATTAAACGACGTCTGTACTGTATTGATAGATCATTGTTTCGGTTTTAAATTCACCCCATGTGGATCCAGTTTTCATATGGAAAGTTACCAACGATGAAACAATAAAAACTTGAAATTTGGAAGCAAGATGAATCTACTTATGGCTGGGTTTTAAATGCTTGGGTTGTGTGAATGGTGTATTGACCAATAATCAAAGCCACCTTTAATTCTATTTAAAGCCTTATTGAATAGTGGATCAAAGTTTAATGAAACGCTTTATATGCATAAAAGTTTCCTTTGAATAAGGATAAAACCGCGTCTATTTGCGGCTCCCTTTCTTTACTTTTCACCAAAAGTCTCAATGAAAGAGACAAGTTTAATGCAGAGCAATGTATATAGTTAACACAACACTTCTTTTTAATCTTCCATCAGGTTAACACTTGGGGTCATGCTTACAACAACGTTTCTTAGCATGTGGATTAACAGTAAGTTTTAAAACGTTGTTCAATGCCAACTTGAAAATGTCCTTTCATAAAAGCACAATTGTATGACTGAACTCGATCTTTAATAACTTTTTTTTGCTAGATACTGCCACTGCCGCTATGGTCATTCCTATTACTGTTGCTGTCCTAGAAGAAATATTTCCGGTGAGGTCACTGACATAAAACTTTATTTCATTCAATTTGATATATGGTATGAGAACTAGCTGAGTAAGGAATTGTCTCCAAAAAAACTCATACTTCGTAATTGTCTCGGTCGGTTAATAGGTTACACTTGAGTCATTTGCTTCATTATATAAAGAGAATTGTATTTGTTTTGGTTACGATGACTCATTCGCAAATATTTGCAATGTCTTACTAGACAACTTTAGGCAAAACGTGTTCAGCACAGCAAGCGGCACAGATTCTCATACATGTATACATAGCCAAGCGCATATTCCAAGATGTTCATACAAATTTCTTTTCTTAATTCCTATTTTTAGCCAAAAGTAATTCAGCAGCCCATGAGAAGGCGAAGACCATCGGTATTTAGAGAGAAGTCAGATGCTGATTTACCATACCTAGCTGTCAAGTATAAAAACGGAATGAAAAGCAAACCCCTAAAATGCAACGAACCTACAGAACTCACAAAGTTTCTAGGATCTGGGGCAGAATCAAACATAACTATTGACATTGAGTAAGTAATACCTTTTGATCAACTCGGTTTTGTTGAGCAAATATGATTTATGAAACAGTAGAAATTCACTTTTATTTAAAAAGAAATAATCAGTTTATAAAGATATCATTTTCTTTCAGTGCTGAAACAATTAATCCCGATGACATTAAGAAGAAAAATCTAAAGAAAATGCTGCTCTTTTCCATCTGCATGGCTTCAAACATTGGAGGTGCATAAAATATGTGTTTACTTTATCAGTCAGTTTCATTTTTGATTGTAATCACTTTATTGTTTTCCATGATGTTTCGTAATGGAATTTTTTATGTACATTTTTTATCCGTATAGGTACTGGTGTCATAACTGGAACAGCAAGCAACTTGGTGTTTCAGGAACTAATCAAGCCGTAAGTTCTGGTTCTATTGGTTCCTAATGTATAAGTGATGTATTTTATGAGGGAAAATTACTATGTTCGATCTCTGATCTGTTTATTTGGTTTTTCTCTGAAGAGTTGACGTTGGTCAGGATGGCAAATATTTATCAATCTCATTCGCCACTTGGATGCTGTACAACATTCCCCCAATGGCAATTAATGTTCTTCTGTGTTTTACCTATTTGATCTTTTACTTTATGGGAGTCCCTCGTTGGCTTCTCTTCTGGAAGAAACATGAGGACAGCGAGAAAAGAAAATTGGAATTGAGCGAAGAGGAGCAGAAACAAAAACTAACAGAGAAACTTTTAGTGGAAAAATACAATGCTTTAGGACCCATGTCCTTCCATGAGAAATCCGTTTTAGTTCTCTTTGTATCAATTGTATTACTCTGGCTGTTCAGAGATCCCAAATTTGTGGTAAGAAAACCAGAATTTTTATGTATATATTTGCTTGTACCTTGTATATTGTGATGAAAGGTGAAATGATAAAAATATTTTGTGATCTTTCCTTAAATACAAAAATTAGACAGGTTGGTCCGAATTAGTCCCAGATGCTGATGTGGGGGATTCAAGTGCAGCAATTCTGATTGTATTACTTCTTTTTATTATTCCACGTGATCTCAGTGCCGTGTTTGGGAGCCAACACGTCACTATTGCCGTGTTTGGGAGTCAACACGTCACTAATCCTGTGAAAGTACCAGCTTTGCTAGAATGGAAGTATGTGCAACATTCCTTACCTTGGAATGTCATTATACTTATGGGAGGTAAATTTCTATGCAAATCCAATTTAATGAGTTCATTCCACAACAGGACGACACATTTAATTCAGCTTTTTATTCTTATTAAAGGTGGATTTGCATTATCAGATGGTTGCACTAGTTCTGGTTTATCAAAATGGCTTGGAATGCAACTCACCTACTTGGAACCTTTGCCAAAAGAGTTGATCTTGGTTATTGTCATGATTTTAGCAGCTTGCTGTACAGAGGTGGCATCAAATTCTGCTACTGTTAATGTCTTTCTTCCCATGCTCATTGCACTGGTAAGAACTTGTCCGTAATTATAACTAATCTTACCATGCAAAAATATTTAACCATGTTGTATTTTTACTTCAGTCGGAGAGTTTAAATCTTCATCCTCTGTACTTAACATTGCCAGTTACGGTGACATGCTCTTATGCGTTTTTGTTACCGGTTGCTACACCTCCAAACGCGTTGGTCTTCCAAGGTGCCGGAGGCGACATTACGATTCCAGAAATGATTAAAGTAATGATCATACCCAATATTTTATCAATTTTAGTACTTTTATTCTTCCATTCTACTTATGGTACTCTCATCTTTAACTTTGGAGACTATCAATACAAAAGCTTTAATTTGACCACTGAAGTGCGGCTTTAAGAGCGGCCATGCAATACTAATTTTATTTTTAAACAACAGAGACTGACAAACTTGACAATTTATGTGTTTGAAAAGCAAACATAAAGACTTGTATCGAATAATTAAAATGATATCTTCTCATAATGTTCATTGATGGCTGCTATCTAGTAGTTGTTTTACTCATATTTATCTAATATACTATAGTGTCGTTGCTCATATGAAGGTTAACAGAGAGATTAACAAAAATATCAAAGAATATCTTTGTTTAGGATAAGTATTTATGCATGTGTTTCATGCAAAAGAGAAATTAGTTTTTTAAAATGTAAAAACTGTTTTCAAAATTTGAAAAAATAGACTGGAAATACGATTAAACATATATTGGTAAATTAAATTAAATATCTAATCGTTGTTTACCCAAGAGGATGGGTTTGTAGTTATATTAGTTACATTATGATTAATAGTTTGTTTTTTGAACCCTTAATATTACAAAAAATACTTTATTGCACCAGTTATTTTTGTTCCTTTTGGAAGTCTAGCTTTCTAAATTGTTACAATATCCATACATATATATATTTTGTATAATGAATAAAAATTGAAAAACAATAAAGTCGAGTATTTATAAAAAAGCTTAATTACTTCAGATACATCCTTGCATTCTTCACTCATCATTCTTTTTGCTTTCACTGATGTTTCCGTGTTTTTATGAAATTACATAAAATGTAATAAACAATAATTATCGTATATTTGCATAGTTCTATCCGTTGTAGTAAATTTGCTTTCACATTCTAAATATTAATTTAAAACCCATATTATAATAGGTCAACTTTTCTAAATATATATTTAAAGAAATGTTTGTATTGTCACTATTTTAGTTTTCAATAGTATAGACTTTTCTCAGATGAAAAGGGAAACAAAGAGATGTACATTTTATACTGCCTGTGTCTGCACCCATTACTTCCTCTGGTTGATTTTTTTGTTTCCTTTGTTATGAAAAACAAGAGATACAAAATTGTAACAAAGAAATTGTCGAAACAAGCCTGATTGCCTTTCGTCCCTTAAAGAATTGGCTACTGCATAAATATAAGGAATCAAAGTTTAACTGACCTAAATAATGTGAATTCATATCAGTGAGACTACCATGTACCTTCATGGGTGGTTTTATATAAATGGTTTCACAAGGTTCATAAAAATTTTCGTATTCTTTGTTGTTGCATAGTGCTTTTGACCCTGAAAAGTCATCCACTTGAAATATTTGCATTCAAAAATCGATTTACGTATTTAGCTCGAAGCGCTAGTAATAACAACACTTAAATACAAAGTTATGGAGTCGCCACCTACATGCGCACTTGTAAATAAATTAAACTCAACTACAGACAACTTTTTTGTAAAGCTCTACTTTAGCAAAAGATAATGCACAATTCTCAATAATTTAATCTCAACATGTATTGCAAAAAACAAATTGGAAAACAACATTTTAAATCCACAGTCGAAGCATATTCCAATCGCATATTTATAACCCAGGGTGTCCAGCACGTATGGATCCCTTCGTAGTCTTCGTAGCTAAGCAAAACCAAGTACCTATAATAAAGTAAATGCTTGTCAAAGTTGACATTCGACATTTTCCTTCAAGTGCACTGATCTCATAATCGTACGGATGTACATAATGGAATTATGTAATGTGAATGCTTCTTTTGTTTGAAAAAGGAAAATCTCTCTTCTCAATATTCATGAATTTATAAAACCCATGGCGGATGTTCAGCTCACCTTCAGTGATCTGCGTTCATCCATCAGGTGTAAAGTGTTCACTTCGGGGCTCCTTCAGAGCTCTGTTCTGCAGAGTCAGAAGAAACGGTGAAAAGCCATGGCTCGTTAATCAGGTAAGCACATATTAAATTCTCAAAAGATATTCCATCAATAAAATTAAAAGGTAAAAGATTTCAAGTGAATAAGAAAAGCCTTGCGTAGAAACAGTAGGTATAAAGTCGACCAAAAGTCTTTTTATGCGGACTATTTTAAAACAAGTACATATAATAGCTACTCATTCATATTTTCATGGAATATATCAGCAACTCTGAGTTTTTGCTTATATTTTAACAAAAGAACTTATTGTTTGGATTACAAATTTGCAAATTATTGCTTGACCCGATAAATATTGATATGATAAGTATGGTGAATAAATATTAGGCAGTAAATGATGTAGAATGGTTACAAATAAGGTCAGATTTGAAACTGAACAGATCATGTCCAGTCCAGCGCTCTTAAATTTATGTTATCTGTGGTAATGGTTAGGAAGGAACTTGAACAGCAACTGTTTGTTAAGCTCGTATATTAGGTCACTGCACCAAATAGTTGGAAGACAATTTGTCATGGTTTAAAAAGACTTTCAACAGATATCAATGATCAACGCTGCATCTGCATAATACAAGAGACCATAGCACAAGCTATACAGTATTCTAAATCATCTACTTAAGTTAGCGTCAAAACAAAATATGGCGATAATTTTTGGGCATATGCCTTCATTATAATCATTGAAAAGAAGACAGCGCAGATAATTATCCAAACTAGCTAAATGACTTAAAGGGATTATTGGATCAGAAAAATGTCTGTTTTATAGCTAAAGCTAATCTTTAATAATAATGATGCCGACAGATTTAAATGGAAGTTGTTGTCTAGTATAAGAGTCGGGGTTTACAATGATTGACA
>JAANSO010004300.1:0-10255 GCA_036507315.1 Lepidocyrtus fimetarius | reverse complement strand
AACTGAAAGGTTTAAACATCTTAAAAACTATTCAGTCCAATAAAGTTGAGGAAATATTTCGGTGTTAGAAGATCCAGTATAATAAAATTTTAAATTGAGTTAACTAAAATGTAACAAGAACAATAAGAAATAATTGCTTCAACGGATCCACTAAGGTTAGTAAATATATTAATTGTGCACAATAGAAAATTCGATTATAAAGTAATTAAAAATATTATTATTTTCTTATGACAAAAATAGTTTTTATTTTATTTCTAAAAATGCGGGTTATAATAATTGCAGGTCATTGCCCACTTTCTATTTACCCAAATGGAAAAACTCCAAGGAAAATATGATTGACCTGTGTCAAAACAAGGTTCATAAATGTTCAAAGGTCATCAGCGCCGACAATAATGAAGATACTGAAGTTGACCGTTGACTTCTCCTGTTACTCATTATTGCCAGGGTGGGAGTAGTGGGAGGGAAACTCCAGCAAAGGGTTAAATATCAAACAGTGTAAACAAAATCTATTTTTAATACTCTTTTTGCATGAGATTGTGTTTTTTTACTGAAACTAACGATATTTTATTTTGATTATTTTCTTTGCAGATTTTTTCGGAGGAGGAAATGCTTCAGTCCTGGCAAAGACTACTTTTAATCAGAAGTTTCTTAACGAGAATGGACTCTTTTGAGAAATATTTTCCTTTGTTGGATGACAGAATAAAATCAGGGTTGCTACACAACGTGTAATTTAATTAAGTAATTAATATAGCAAAAAATTGCAAAATGTACTGCAATTTTTACGTATTTGAATCTACTTCATACATTTCATACAGTAACTCTAGGAAATTGACTCTGAGAAGTCCGAGTAACTGATTTTTGTTTGGTTTTACGATTTTCTATCCGATTTATGACTTTGATTTTTAAAAACTGTTAACGAAAATGTAATCGTTTCTAGTTTCATTCAATTTATTCAAAGCATTTTGATTATGCAAACGAAGGAAAAACGTGAAGTTGGGTTGGTTATAAGTTCTAACACTTTTATAAGCCCGAGAGTGACCTATCACTTTGTGAAATCTTAAATCGTAAAAATTAAGATAAGTACTTAAAGCTACCTTATGTAATATTTTAATTAGAATAGCTTTAACATTCCATTTTATCGTAAGAAATAATAGCTGCAAATGTAAATGTATTCATTGACAGTTAAAAACCTTTTTAAAACGTAACGGGGAGAAGTTAAACCGGCTATAATTCTTTTAATATCGACTTCCCTTAAAAGATAAAATTTGTAATTAAAACTGTTAACGGAAATGAAATCACTATCAGTTTCACAACTTCATCGAATAATTTAAAAATTAGGAATGAGTCGAGAAATAACGTAAACATGTAAAAAATTCATAAGCATCCTGTTGTTAATTTTAAAACCAGAAAATAACCTATTTTGTGAAGTTTTAAATTGTAATATAAGTACTTTAAGGTTACTTAGGTAAATTTTTATTAATAATAGCTTTTAGATTACATATTATTGTAAGATATGATAACTGCAAATGCAAATGTATTCATTGACAGTTAAAAACCTTTTTAAAGTAACGGGAAGAAGTTAAACCGGCTATAATTCCTTTAATAATGACTTACGTAGTAAATTGCAATTTTAATTTACTCTTCTGTAACTAAAACTTTGTGCTGAATTCCCCTTGAAAATGTATTGCGATAGGTAGTTTCTTTTTAGTTGTTCTGTAGTATTTTAAAACAAGATCTTCATGTTCTAAAAAATAATTTAAAACATCTACAAAATCTATTTTATTAAATGTAATGACGTACGCAAATGTACTGCTGTATGGTTTAATGAAGTTTAAATCAACCGAATTAAGTTTTATTGTTATGATGACTAGTTAGGTAAATATTGTAAAAATTATTATTTTCCAGTCAAAGTACGATTCTTTAAATGAAGCTCAAGTTTACGTAAGAACAAGTGTCTATAACATTTCTCTTAATTAAGTCCTTTTGGAGAACAACCTACCTTCAAAGGAAGTTCTCATCTCTTAAGCTTTAAATTGTAATAAAAAATACTTGTCCAAACAAATTGTAATCAGATCTCCTTGAAAATCTATTCAAGGGCAGTTTACCGATAATTGTTAATGTTCTTTCGTACTAATTTGAATATAATATTTAATTTTGAAGTGTAATTAACTGATTTAACCGTATGCAAATGTAATGCGTAATGGTTCCTTAAAATGCTAATTTAATAAAATTATTGTAAGCTTAATTATTATTTTACCTGTTAATTTCAAGCATAATTACGGAATGTTTCAAATCATAGCTTTCAATCAATTCACAGAAATGTATTAATTTTCTGTACAATCTTAAACAAAGTCTTTTGTTTCTCATTTGTTAAAAGTGCATAATATAAAAGCACAAGACATTCTTTTTCCGTTTTTCTATTTAAAAGTTCAAAGCATCAGAGCCCAACTGTGCACAGTGCATGTGACATCTAAATTAAAAGGAAAGTATACCATAAAATAAAATTCTGTGACAAAGTGGTTGAGAAGGAGAAGGTATGTATTTTCAATGAATGTGTGAATATGGCATACACACACCATGAGAAAACTTTGTTTCCACACATAGGCTAATTCTAATGAAAGAATATTTATAAATTCCAAATAACTAAAATCATTCCAAATGGAAAATCAATTTTAATGCTCACCCCATTTTGAATTGGTGAATTGGATGCTCTTTTTATTTTAATGGCGATATTACGTGCAAGAAATTCAATTTTTTCTACTTCCATTCATAATTATTTAGCAATTTTCATCTTTGCCATTGGTGCTGATGCGGTGGGTATTTACTGTTGTTTGCTTGCCCTAATATGCGCTTTCTGCTAGTTATGTCTAAAAGCAAAAATAAATTTTGCAGAAACCGAGTTCATTCTCCGTAGTTGACGTCTTGCATTCCAGTATTATCAAAAGAAACTTTATTTCAATGTGGAGAAAAGCTTTAGTTTGTTCTTCCGTTTTATTTGCGTTGAAAAATTAAATCTCTAATAACAAAATATGTTTATATTAATACAACGCTTTTAAATGTAAATATTGCTAATCACAATTTATTACGTAAGAAAATTTTTTGACATTAGCAACTTTGCAATTATCTTTATATTTACTTAAAGTAGTATTTTGCAGTGTAGTGCTTATTTAAAATACTTTGCTGGAAAGGATTTTATGGGGACAACCACCCCTCTTTGGGAATTCCCCTAGAAGGAACAGATCTTTGATTAGTGTCCCCTGGCAATTTATCGCTATCCTTTCCTCTTGATATGATTACCACGTGGTTCCTCGTCCCATTCGAAACATGTGCAAAAAGCTCCATTAAAAACAAAACTAAAGCCAAAGCTGCCCCACACGCCGCCACAATAAATATCAGAGTAATGTTCCCTTTCATATCAGCGCTTCTCGGAGAATTTATATTTTCATCAGTTTTGTTGTTTTTCTGATGCTCCTGAAGCTTATTTTGATTTAAAGAAAAAGTTTCAATTAGCCGCATCCACCTCCCAATCATTCCACTTCCTTTTAGATGCCCCAGCCTCCGGATAAATTCCGGTGACCAAACCCCTCGCGTTTTAAAGACTGTGGCAGGATTGTAAATACTTTTGCTAATTACGTTCCCTCCAATTTTTGAATTATGAAGCTGCCTATCCAAAGATTGAGCAAGACTTGTCGGGAGAATTGCCGCTGTGGTTTTATTGCAATCGCTTAAAACCTTGAGCAACGCAGTTTTCTCAGTTTTGAAGTAAAGCTCTTCAAATAAAGGCGTATAAATTAAATATTTATCTTGATTTTTAATTATCTTAGCAGTTTCCTTAGGATGCTTTGCTTTAAAATCAGAAATCAACGTGGAAATAAATGTTTGTGGGCTGAGAAGAGTTGTATGGTCGTAGAGCTTTTGAATCCAGTTTAAAGTGTCGTTACTGCATTCGTCAGAATACGTTTTGTTATTTTCTTCAGCAGAATCAGTTGATTTTATGAGATTGTGCAAGTGCGAATGAATTATTGCAAAATCCCACCTTGCATAATAAAAAGTACTAAATTGACGGAGACGCTCTAGCTCTTTCAGACCCGTTTCAGACACGTAAGAAATCACTGGGACGGGGCCCAATAAAAATATCGAATTCTTTGTTTGATTATCAAGCCGTGCAATATTTAATTTTATGTCGGATTCATTCAATAGCTTGGCAAAGTTGTATTCTCTAATGTGCACGGTACCAGCCGTAGAGAAGATTGGAACCTTGCTAGCGATCAACTGTTCCAAAGTCTCATACCGTTTTGGACTCATTGGTCTGACCATTTTGTATACATTGCTGTTTTTATACCCGTTGCTCAAAACGATACCCGCAAGAAGAAAGAATCCTAAAAGTAGTCGCACATGGGTTTTTGTAAAAGTACTTCCGGAAAATGGGTCACCTTGTTCTAGAAGAAACTTCAATAGAGACAGCAATTTTAAGGAAATATCTGAAGTTTTAGAGAAATACTGCCAAATGAAGATTAAACTAATTAAAGAAATCAACAGCCACGCCCAGATTGTAAAAGAGTAAATATTAATTAATTCGTCAAAAGGGTAACGAGGTTTTTCTTTAAATCCGCATGTAAACAACTGCAGACCCTCGAGATTGTGACGGAATTGCAGAGGAAGTTGAGTCTGAGTGTTCAAAACATAATTAAAGTCAATTTCCTGGATAACCTCTTTGTGTAAATCCGGGATGGGGGGAGCAATAAAAGGATCTTCTCCAATGCAGACAATTGTCGAGGTTCGATACTTAGGGCTGTTAAACTTGTAAAAAGTTCGGTGACTTCGGTTACCCAAGAGTGGAGTTAAAATGTGATCGATCACCTTTGGCAAAACATTCCTTTTGTCTATCCCCCTTTCTTGAAACAAACGATGCGACTTGAAATAATTTCGACATTCTGTAAATGATTCAAACATCTTCTTATCGTGTTCAACTTTGTCTGGCAAAAAATCTGGATTTACATATTTCTGAGAAATCCAAACTCCAGGTACACTCCACTCCTTTGGTCGTGGTGTACCGGCTTTGTTCTCAGTCAAAAGTAAAAGTTCTCCCAGGGAAACACTCAGAAAGTCATAGTAGAAATCTTTATCCCAGAAAAGTTTAAACAACCCGGAAACCTCGAGTGTGGTGGCCTTCTTCGATTTTTCAATTATTGCAACAAAATACAAATGGTTAATTGTGCCCACCGACTTGAAATAGAAATCGCGTTGTAATTTTACCAAGTTTTGATTAGCCCTTCGAGATAGTAGATTTGCCCAATGCCACATAATTTCGGTTACTACACAGTTCGTTTCAGCGACAAAAACGTAAATCTTAGGAATGCTGCTCGGAACCACATTCCAGATTTCTGAACTTTTCATTTTTAAACCCGGTTTTGGCTTTACTTCTAAATTCAACCAATTAAGCCCATAAGTTAGAGAAGCAACAGCCTGAAATGGTTCAAAATTTATTGCATATTCAGAAGAACTGGATAACGACTTTGAGAAATTGAAAGGCGGAAGTAAATCAATTTCTATTTCGCAATTAAATACTTTCGTTTGGAAAAGAAATTTATAAAAATTTATAAAATCTCCGCATAAAACCAAACTCCTGTGGTATTTTCCCTCTCCTTCTTTGTCATTGTAAACATCGTTGATGCAATCTGCTTGATTTTGGTATTTATTTTGAATATTTTTTGTTGTCTCAGCCCTCCAATCGTATTTAGGCATATACTTGTTGTATACATGTATTTTCCGAACGGGTACCTTTCTTTTTATCATTGTTGGTATTTGAATTGGGACAATGTCCATTTTCAAAAAGTTGTTTAAGATAATCAAACAATGACTACTTTCCAAAGGGGTGATAAGCGAGGAGAGATCAACAGTAGTCCAGTTTTCTGTACTAATTCCATAGAGTTTGGAAAATAAATCGTTGAATACTTTTTCAGCGTCTAATTGATCGTTTTGTGCGATGTGGCTGTCAACTTGAAACATTTCTGTGGGTAAATGAAATAGAAAAACGAAAAAAGAAAATAAACGGATATGAGTAAACTTCAACATTGCAAAATAAGATTTAAATTATCTGTATTCTTTTTAAATTAGCTTATTGAAGCACTGCCAACAGAACAACGTTCTTTATTTCTAGCGAGAACTAGCAAATGCCACGTATTCTAATATTTAAAACTCAATATTTTTTAATCAACAAATTGTCCACGTGCGGTGGGAGGGATCACCTCGTGAGCTTTTCCAACACCATTCTGATGGATATTGCATACACATTTCGCGCAAATTCTTACCATAGAGACTTAATATTTAAATACTTTAAAGCTTTCAGATTTAAAGCAACAAGATTTTAATTATGTTAAAAGGTCTTCAAGGTAAAGAATGAAATGGAGAGCTACAATACAGCCAATCGATTTAATGGTTTTGTTGTAAAGACTAATAATTTTAAGCTAAACTTTTATATCTGAACTCGTTAATCTATCGCAATTTTTAATATTAAATTTTTTCACAGGTTTTGAATTGAAAAAGTGTAGAAAAACAAGGCAATTAAACAAGGTTAATTTTATAATGAGGGAAATGATGAGTTGGGTTTAGCTTAAAGTGGATAAAAAGCATGAATAGAACACTGATGCTGAACCTACTAATCAATTAAGATGATTGGATTACTTTAATGTAGCTAACTTTATTTACGTAATTTTAATCTAAAGGTAAGTTTTACCACACACTTTGACACTTTAAGCACGGGACAGTACATAATACTTAATTACAGTACATAATTTTATTTTACTAGGAAGATAATTTAAAATGCATAAGTTTAAACCAAAAAAATGCAAAAAAGTTTCATCTGGAATTATTTTTATCGTATTTAATTACACTAACTTTGCTGGAATTTCTTTTTAAAATTGCACCTCTTAAGAAGCTTCATCCTCATCCTTTGCATATTCTACGATTTCCACCTGAGGATAAGTTTCTTTGTGTTGCGCAATCACTTTTTCATCCACTCCCAGCCTCCAACAGAAGTTAATTATCGTTACTTTCTTCAGTGTTTCCGGCCAAGCTTGAAATGGCGCTGGAAAGGTTTCGTCGGTTAAATATGCACCAAAACTCTTCAAATTCTTCATTACTTTTCCAAGAAGGAGGATCTCCCCAGTGCTTAAATATCCTTCGTAATAAAACTCCTCCATTTTATCCAATGAGACTCCTTCCAACTCAAACAGGTTTAGATTGTAAGATGGCTTATCATCGTCATCTTCCTTCTCCTTATCACCTTCCTCCCAATCCTCGGTTTCACTTTCATCTGAAGAGCATACTTCAGGTACAAATTCCGAAGCGATGATCCTCCTTGGAAAGCTCGGATTGTACCGCATTGGCCGATATTCAAACCGGAAGCGTTGCAGGTTTTCCAATCTCCCAAAAATCGAAAAGTCCAACGAGACCATGAATCTGGCAAAAAGTGATTCCGTTGCGAACCACCCTCCAACCCAAGGTTTTTCGCAGTTAATCTTGAAAGTGAGACTTGTGAGATTCGGGAAGTGAAGGCCGAACAAGTTTAGTTCACAAAAAGGGTCATCCGTAGCTGGCATGTGGGCGTCGTGGGTACAATGATAAGACAGCTTTTGAACAAACTTTCGAACCAGCTTAAGCACCTTTCTCAAACCAACACTTACAAGGAGTACATTCATCATGTCTATGTCCAACTGCAGCTCTTTGATTGTGGAGAAAGATCCCGAATCTTCCAAATAATGTAATAATTTACAAAGATCACTGTTTTCATACCGAAAGCTATTCATAGTAAACTTTTCAAGCTGAAATGGACCGCCGACAAGAGCTTGAAGAATTCCCCTCACTCCATTCAAAGAATTAAGTTCAAGTTCCTGAAAAAGTAAAAAGGGTTTAATGCTTTATTGAAAAAGGTGACTTAAATACACAAAAAATACACAGGCTTTAAAATGCACCTTCAACCCGGGCAGTAGTTTAAAGAATGATTCACTAAGTTCCGGATTGTCATCTTGGAAAAGCTCTTTCCCGTTCCACTCACTGCCAATGGAAAGTGACCTTAAATTACATGCGGACATTTGTTGAGCAGTGACTTGAGGAATATTACGTTGCGCTAAGGATGAATTTTCTCTTGATTCCGGTTTCAAAACCTCCTCTCCCGCATCATCCCCGTCGTCTTCATTTTCAGCGTTTTCGTACCAATTCTTTTCGAATACCTTTTGAGTCTCCTCCTTTGTTAGCTTGTGTGGGTTGAATTTAAGACGAACCAGATTGGGGCAAGAGGCAAGTATCCATTTGAGCCCTTCCAACAGAAGCCCATCCTTAAACAAACTTACGCCTGCGATTTCCAGAGAAGTTAAGTGGGGACCACACCGCTCCCAGTAGAACAATTTGTTCTGTATTGCAGGTAATTCCGGTGGGAAATATTCGGCAAAGTCATAACGCAACACCTTATGCCTTTTAAATGGCTTCTCAGCAATCCGATGAAGGAGAAGGGATGAGTTGGATTGAGATGGCAAAGCCACCTGACCTCCTGACTCTCCTTGAGAACTTCCTTTTGGACTTCCCAAACCCAAAGCCTGTGAATATTAAAACGAAATAGCGGTAAATTGTAATCACTGCTTCTGGTCTATATCAGTATGAGAATTTAATGATTATCACTTTTTAATTAAACTCACTTGTTTCAGCTCATCAAGGGTATTCCAGTACACAATTAAAGTTGCCCCGTTTTCTCCCCTCCACAAATCCAAACTGTTCTCCATCCAAAATCTGTTGACCCTTCGAATATTTTTTAATTCTTTGTAGTTGCACAGGTTACCAAGCACTTTCTGCAGCAGCTGCAAAAAATAAAATTAAATGAGTTTCAGATCAAGTTGTAGCTTTTGCAGGGAATTATTACATTCTCTTCAATTCGCAATATCACAAACACTATCAAATCAACTATTTTAAGTTACCTCTGGAACATCCATTGGATTCTTGATATCATCA
Source organism: Lepidocyrtus fimetarius (assembly GCA_036507315.1). Taxonomy (NCBI): domain Eukaryota; kingdom Metazoa; phylum Arthropoda; class Collembola; order Entomobryomorpha; family Entomobryidae; genus Lepidocyrtus; species Lepidocyrtus fimetarius. The sequence goes on along the minus strand of JAANSO010004300.1, from coordinate 1,252 downwards.
TCTTCACCATCTCCAGCATTCTCAATTAAATCGACATCTGCCACTGGCAGGTTACTCCCACTCAAATCGATTCCCGTTCCAATTCCTCCGTCTCCTCTTTCTCCAATCGACTTCTCCACATTTTCTCCTATTAGCTGGGGCTGTTCCACAGAACTTCCCATTCTTTCTTCTCCGTTTTTCTTCAACTCCTGTGACAGTGATGCCTCCATTGACTCCTTTGACCTCCCCTCCCCTTCCATTTATCTATTTTTATCAAACTTACTTGAGTTTCAAGAAAAAATGCCAAGTCAGCAGCTGAAGAGCAAAATGTTCTGTACGCAGGCCGGATAATGACTAAAAGTGGAAGAAAGAATCGCCCTAGACAAGGCTTCTAAAAACACAAGAAGTGTAACCAATCAGATATTAATATTGATGAATGAATGGACTCATAATCCTCTGAACCCTCTCTTACATTTTACCTTTTGTGTAAGCAATTTTTATCATTCTCAAACTCATTCATGAAAATGGTAGAAAGCATTTGAGATATGACCTTGGCGAAGTAAAAGAATCGTAACTGGAGTCGTACCTTGTACCTCTTTTGTTCTTATGTTCTTCCCAATACCAAAAGCCGATTCTCCGTAGATATTCAATTAAAATCGTGGAAATATCCTTTTGGCATATAATTAAACAAAAAATATCAAATCAGATAAGAATGAATGGAGGATTATATGGCTGAACTAATCCTAATCTCTGCGTGTATATAAATGACAATGACAAATCATCAGATGCAGACTGACCGTTTTCCTTTAACAAAATTTTGACAATTTGACATTCATATTTGATACGTTGGGATCGGTTCTAAATCAATTGAGAGTAAAAATTATGGATTACGTTTATGCGTTACAAAAAAATATAATTTCCTCAAAAATCAAAATTATGGATGGAGTTTAGTTTTAAATATGAAAGCGGTTGAGGAAAGCCTCGTTCGCCCTATTTTGCGAAGGAGAGCAAAAACCGGAGCCGGCGAGCAGCCCGAGCTTTCCAACTGTGTGCAGATATGCAATAGCTTGAAGCATAACAATAACAGCTGATGAAATCTGTCAATTATTTTTTATCCAATTTCATAAAACAGTTTACTATCGGATCGGTTGATATAGAATAGAATAGATACTTTATTGTCTTTCAAGTTCAGTTTTACAACTGGTTTCAAACACGTGACATTCATTAATTATATCCTAGATATAAACTACAAATTAATCAGTCAAATTAGGGT
>JAANSO010004299.1:0-10256 GCA_036507315.1 Lepidocyrtus fimetarius | reverse complement strand
GAAAGCAAAAACGCAAAAACTTGATTTTTTGCTTAAAAAGCAAAAGCAGGAAAATTTTCCATAAAAGCGCTTTTTTTCGAACACTGTGCCTAACATTTGCAATCGGTTTGATAAGGCTTTGTTATCAAATGTCAGTCACCCTAGCAGAAAAAAATGTACTTGTAAACTTGTTAAAGTAAAAATTGATATGGAGTGACGGAACAGCAATTACGCTGGACCCTTTGCCATTCTTTTTAACAACAAGTTACGTTTTCTTAAGCAATTGGCGATTTCTTCTATTTCAACTTGTCATAGTAGTGATTCACAAAATGTAAAAATTCGTCTTCACGACCTGCAAAAATAAACTTTGAACTTTCTCTACATAAATTTGCACATCAGAATAAATTTTAGCGTTGGAAAATTGTAATGATTTTTATAAATTAATTTGAATGTTTAATAGAATACATGCTCGGAGATGACATTTTAGTAGCTCCATGTGTTGAAGAAGGGCGAAGGGCAAGGGACATTTACCTACCTAAAGGGACCTGGTGGATGGAGTCTTTGAATTTAATCACGGAAGGTCCTGTCTGGCTTTTATAATTACCACGCGGAACTGGGTGCTGTCCCGTTCTTTATAAAAATGGAAAATGAATTAAAAATTGACTTTAATAACACATATTAGCACATTAAAAAACCAGGTTAAATGCCAGCTTTAATTAGATAAAGGCAGGACGCTTCCAGCCTGGCCATTCCCTTTTCAGTTTTTAATTGCAAAACAAAATTTAATTAATTTTATGTAGAAGGAAACGTTGTTTGGCACGCGCAGTTGAATAATTAAAAGTTTCAGTTTGACAAAAATCATTTCTGGCATTTTAGTCGTCCAACGTTGGAGGACAAAGACGATTTTCAAAAATTTCCTCGAATCGTTTATTTTTCTAAATACAATGGAAACCATACAAAAAGCTAGAGGTGTTGTTTCAACGCTTAAAAACCAGTTTAAAACCTTTTGGAATTCGTTAAATCTACAAAAACTGATTAAATTACAGCTCCAAGCATCCCGCTTAATAGCCTGGAAAGCTTTTCCGATAAATGTTTGTAATAAAAACGATAAAACCTCGCATTGTCCCAAGAACCCTGTACTCACTCTTGCTTTCTACATTCATTGCATTTTCATCTTTGGAAACGTCGTCTGCATTTTCCTGGAAGCCAGTGGAGGCACCTTTCCGCAAGCAATCTTCTCAAAAATCCTCTTCGCAATTTTATCAGGCGCCGGCGTCATCCTCTGCAACTGCATTCGGGTCAAGCTAGCCGAGCAAACATTGCTATTCCATAGAATGCTTAATTTTCCATCGGATACCTTCGGAATGGGCCGTTGGAATAGCTGCAACGGTTTAAAATTGCACCTCCTCGTTGGAATCTCAATGACAGCTTTGCTTCCTCTGACGATTTTAGCATTTTGGCGGTTGACTGAAGGAGAAGCCTTCATTTCTTCAACACTCAAAGCTCTGCAGAAAAGAGGGATAATTCCAAAAGGGTTAATTTCCTCTTGGACACTACTTTTCCTTGACCTTTATCAAATTTGGGATATTTCCTGGATGGGATCCTGCGGCTACCCGCAAGTATGGATGGGAATCCTTCTAAACACGGCCATTTTGACGAAGGCAATTCAACAAAAAACGAGAGAAGTAGATAAACTCGATGGAGATAAGCTCTTATCATTCTACAGGGAACTTGAAGTGTTTATTGCTTATCTAAATGATTGCTACCAACACACCGTCCAGCCAGGAATGATGATCATTTTCTTGTCTTATTCCAACCTGGGCGGTAGTATTCTCCTCTGTGGAGAGTTTCAAAAGCATTTGCACATTCTTGAAAAGCTGATTGTCATCACATTGGTGGCCCATGCATACTATATTTACTTCTACGGGTATGGAACCCCTGGGAAAATTAATAAAAACTCCAGAACGATGAAAATTGTTTGGAAAAATCAGGTTTTGATAAGAAAAGTAGATAAGGACAGGTGGAGAGTTAGATTGGAAAGGAGGATGATAAGGGCTTGTCGAGATGCAAAGGTTATGTTCGGCTCTGTGAATTTCTTTGAGGCGATGACCTGCTTAAATTTTGTGTTGTTCTCTACGAATAAAACTCTGAAGCTTTTGTTGGTTTTGAAAGGTTCAAAGAAATGTTAAAGCAAATGGAATTAGAAGCACGGGATAATATAATCGCTCGTGAATAATAATTTGGAGAAAGTAGATAATGGAAACCTCAATTAGATAGGGAAAAGGGCGTATTATTATTTCCAAAGCGGAAATAAAGTTTGAGAAACAGTTTATTCTTTATTTTAAATTCACATGGTTAGAATAGGTAGATGCTGTTTTGGCACAAAAGTTTTGTAACTTTTAGACTTACGCTGGATATTCGTATTAAACATCAGAAGGTTCCTTCCAATAAACAAAACTACTTTCCATGCCCGCGTTTTAATTAGAAATATAAACAGGCAGGAGGATTTTCGATTGGTATTTCTTTTCCACTTACGAAACTAATTAATTTCTTTTGTTTTAAGTAAACAACAAACAAACCAACGGTTTCAGGCCTATTTTGAAACAAACAATTAATCTTGGAAAGTCACCTTTTAAACCAATAGGAATTTCACTGATCACACAGCTTTGCAGAAAAGAAAAATCATCCCTAAAAGTTTAACTTCTCCCTGGACATTGATCATCTTTGACCTTTATCAAATTTGGGACATTTCCTGGATCAGGGCTGGCAGGTGTGGTTTTATTAAGGGGAGGGGAAAATGGGTTTTATTGGGTTTTTTGGGGTTTTCCCCACCTCGATTTTACTGGGTGTTTTGGGGAAAATGGGTAAAATGGGTTTTATTGACATTTGGGGCATGTTGGGCCTTCATTTCCTATATTAAAAACCAATAAAACCCAATAAAACCCATTTTCCCCACCTGGGGAGGGGAAAAATAAAAAAAACCAGGGTTTTTACCAGCTCTGGATGATTTCCGGTGGTTATCCGAAGATATGCATAGAAATAAGGTTAACCCAAGTGTTATTATCAAATGGATTAGAAAATCAATATTATAGCTTGTTGAAAAATATGTTAAAATGTATTTTATTATAAATTGATTGGATGAACATTAAAATTGAATCGTAATATGTTTATGCAGCCGCGCAAGTGGTTTTGTAACTCAAAATAATCGAAAGATTTTGCAATGTTTTAAGGTTATCATTCTGTCAAAATCCTTCCTAATTGATTTTTTACAACATTTAACTTCCCAGTATGAAAAATTATGATTCTGGTTTTAAATTTCATTATCCGCACAAAAATAACCTCAATTAGGAAAATTATTCCGGCATAAATTGCTACACGCCCGTATAAAATAAACAAATTATTTCTATTCGCGGGATTTGACTCTTTAAACAAGTTTGAGCTTAAATTAGTTGTATTTTTTATAACCACCCGATCCTTTTTCTGATTTAAAGAAAATATTTCCAATAGTTTGAGCCATCTTTCAATCAATCCGCTTTCTTTTATTGCCCCAAGTCTAAATATTAAATCTGGTGGAAGGAGTTTCTCAAACTTGAAGAAAGTTATCGGACTGTAAATAATTTTTTCATTTATCACATTCCCGCCCTTATTAAAATCCTTCTCTAAAACCTTTGCTTTCTTCCTTTCCAAAACAAATGCAACGGTTGAGTTACAATTCTGCAGGATTTTTCGCACATGTTCCCACTCCAAACTTGTATAAGCTTCTGCAAATTCTTTAGGAAAAGCTCCGGAAGAATAACTCTTTTGGGAAAGCATTTTTTTATATTTTCTAACAACACCGGAAATGAACTTGTCCGGAGAAAGTAATTTACTGTGGTTGAAAACTTTTTGAATCCAATTTAAAGTCTGGCTAGTTTCAAATGCAAAAGATTGCTTTGGTCTAAGGAAATGAAAAGGGAACTTAAAAGTGTACAAGGTAGAGTAAACGGCTGTCACTGGGATAAGCCCGGTTCCAAATTGGGGAACACTTTGCGCAAGGTAAAACGACTGCGCTGTTCGGTTAACCTTGTAAATATTTTTTTCACTTAGAGCAGGACCAAACATGTCGTAAAAATTGGATGCGTCCACCACCCCAGAAGTTGAAAATAGCGGGATCTCTGCTCCAATCAGCTGTTCAAGTGTCTCAAACCGATCTGGCGGCTTTGAACGGATTGCATTGTAAATTTTGAAGTTTTTATAGCCACTGCTGATCACAAAACCTGAGAGGAGAAAGCATCCAAGCATGATTCGGTTTTTATTAAAAGCTCCGGAGTACGGGTCACGTTGCTCAAGGAGAAATTTTGTGAGAAAAACAAACTTTCCGGAAATGTGTGTTAAATACCGCCAAATAAAAACAAAACAGCTGCAAGTTATTCCCAGCCATAGCCAAAAGTAAACGTTGAAAATATTTTCTTCAGATTTTTTAAATCCGCAGACGTAAATCTCAAGTCCTTTTAATTTCTCTGGAAGGGAAAGTGGCAAGTGAATCTGTTTTTCTCTTGCCGTGCCAATAAAAACCTTGCTTATAAAAGAATCGTACAATTCACGTGTTCCTTGATTGATTTGGTTTCCAGCAAAACACTCAAATTCTTTAAAATTCAAACCTGTCCTTACATCCCAATTCCTACTGATAACTTTGTATTGCCCATTACGACGGGAAAGAAGGATATCCCACAAGTGGGAAACTAATTTTGGAAAGAGAATATCTTCAAATTTCAATTCCTTTTTTAATCCATTTTCACGCGGTGTATCTGCGAAAAAATAGTTTTTTCTTTCTTCTTCGTCAACTTCAAATTCAACCGTTTTTGATATTTTCGCTATCCACAGATGTGAAACGAAATAGTTTTGACAGTTTTTAAGCTCTTTTAAAATTCTTTCTTCGTTTCCCACCAAAATTGGAGGTGGAGTGTTCCTAAATTGTTCCCTGCGTGCAAGAGAATTGAGCTCTACTTCAATCGATATGTTTGAATGGAGCAAAGTTGTTTTCCCTACGCTAAATTCATTTAATAAAAGGACACGGTGAGAAGTTGTCGATTTGGTGAATAACTGAGGCAATGAATTGAGTGACAGTTCTTGAAGGGATGTTATCTTAAAACTTTCCCTTGCTTCTTGACTGATTCCTAAATAATACGCGTGGTTAAATGCTGAGAGTTCTTTGGAGGAAAATATTTCCAAGGATGGAGTATGGGATAAGGATAAAATCCAATTTTTTATTTCAAAATGGCTTTTTAAATTGTCCGGGGACGATTTTGTTATTAAAATGTAAATTTTAGGAATTATGCTTGGAATTACGTCTCGAATGCTGATCGCGTCTTCTTTGAAGTCATTTGCTTTATAACGCCAAAAGTTAAATAAGCTTTCAACATTTTGAAGATTCTGATAATGCTCTGGACTTGGAACAGGAGGGGGAAAGATATCGATTTGCACTTGGCAATCCCACGGTTTCGTCTTTGCAGAAAACTAATAAAAGTTTATTAAATCGCAAAAAACAAAGCGAGATCCAGTAAAATTCCATCTGGAGCAACTTTCCAAGGTTGGGTAATCATCTGGAAGGAAAGTAGTGGAGGGTTCCAATCTCCATTCTAGTTTTGAAAAAGGCATTCCACCAAAAGAATTCCCTTTGTAACTGAACCTAATCGGTACTTTCCGTCTGATAAGAACGGGGCGTTGAATTGGATGCACTTCCACGCCTGGAAAATTATTTACGACCAGGAGACAGTTTTCTAACTGGGTTGAAATCAAAGACAAATCAATTTTGAAGATATTCCCCCAATTGGCAAATTGATTCTCATGGAGTTTCTTTAAATATTGAGAAGTTTTCGGAGTTTCGATACGTTCGGGATATGCTTGAAAGGCAATGACGTCAATAAAATGTATTGGTAAAGTTAGAAGAAAGAACAAAATTATTGCAACCATCGTTTTTTATTTCACAATGGAAAGTTTTTATTTTGTGGAGTTTCTTTCAAACTGAAATCTACTCAGGTAATGCTTACTAGGAAAGGTCGTAGACGACATGAATCCGGTGAAAGCGACACGATTGGTATTAAGTAAAACATGGAAAATTCCTTTCAAAACTATTAAGATTTTATTTCATTTAGTGCTAATCAATAGTTCTAAGTAAATGAATAATAATACTTAATAATTCATAAAATTTGGATTTTTCTTGCATTAAAAATGCTCACCCAAAACATTTAATAATTTGATTGGGGAAACTTGCAGTAGAATCAATCTATATATATAATCTGCTTATTCTGTCTGTTTGTCTGTCTGTCTGTTTGTCATTCTGTCACGGAAAAAATTTTTGCGGTTCTTTTAAAAATATGTATGTTTAGATCAAACTTTTAGCTTTTAGTAAGCGTTTCCAGGCTAACATGCACATTTGCATATGGAACCGCATAGTTTTTCGGAACATTAAAAAATTTTGCGGTTCTTTTAAAAATAAGTTGGTTCAGATCAAAGCTCAGATGATATAGTAAATTTCAACTCCCGACTTGCTCATTTACATATTGAACCGCACAAATTCTTTCCAATGGTAATATTTGCTGCGGTTCTTTTACAAATAAGTGAGTTTAGATTAAAACGAATGTATTTGGCAAACAATGACCTCCTAACTTGCTCTTTTATATATAGAACCGCACAGTTTTTTAAAAAATTTGATTTTTCCATTGTTGTATTCTTATTTTATCAAATTACATGCTGTCTAGACCCCGATGCGAGAGAATCGGGCAACCAGCTAGTATTTTATATTATTCTTTGAACGAGAGTTTACCCAAATTACCTAAAACTATTTGTGATTTGCCACTTTCAAAAATTTTTATTTTATATTTCATCCCTTTCAAAATTTTTGTTAAATGCTCAACAATAAAAACAAAAACCGCAAAGGAAATCCCACACCCGCCTAAAATGAAAACCAAAGTAATATTTCCCTCCATATCTGCAGGTCTCGGTTCATTTAAATCCTCAGAATTTGTTTTATTTCTCCCCCAAGGGCTTTGCATTTGCTTTGTAAAAGTAAACTCTTCCAAAATGCGGAGCCACCTCCGGATCACCCCATTTTCTTTAATTCTTCCTAATCGATAAATTAAATCGGGCGGGAAGAGCCTCTCAAATTTAAAAATTGTTGTAGGGCTGTAAATAACTTTTTTAATTGTATTTCCCCCCTTTTTAAGAAGTTGCCCAATAGGAAGCCGAGTGGCTCCTTTGGATTGCAAAATAATTGCAGTGGATTTATTGCAATCTAGCAGAATATTAAATAAAGTTGAAGTCTCCAAACCTTGATAGAGCCCTTCATACTGCTGCATAAGTTCTTTATTATGATAAGAAGGGCCGATTTTAAAAGCTGAGAACAAGATCGAAGCAAATTGCCCTGGGTTAAATAGTTGACTGTAATTAAAAACCTTTTCGATCCAATTCAATGTTTCGTTACTTTCCAAAGAGTAAGCCTCCCCTTGATGAAGAAATCGATGTTGATGTTTAAAAATGTAGAGGTTGGAGTAAATGGAAATTAAAGAAAGAACGCTTCTTCCAAATTTTGGGGTGGTACCTGTCAGATAAAACGATTGCAGGTTTGGATCCAGATGGTGCATCGTCGTCACATCTTCTTCTTTAGATTCCTGCTCCACCCCGGTATAACCGGCCGAGTCCACAATTGCTGAAAGTGAATAAAGTGGAACGTGATCCTCCACAAGTTGCTCAAGAGTTTCGTAAAGCGTTGGCTTCGTTGCCAGGACCATGTTGTAGACATTGCTGTTTTTTATACCCGTTGCTAATCACAACGCCCATGAGGAGAAAGCTTCCCAGCAGGATTCGAGCTGGGTTTTTATCAAAAGTACTTCCCGCGAAGGGGTCGCCCTGCTCAAGCAAGAATTTCACAAGGGAAAGGAACTTTCCAGGAATGTCGTTTTTTGTAAAATATTGCCAAATAAAAACCAAACAGAATAGACTGACCACCAGCCATAGCGAAATGTATGCGTCGTAGATATTAATCAACTCTTCGAATAAATACCGAGGTTTTTTTCGAACCCCACAAACGTAGATTTGCAAACCTTTCATTTTATTTTTGATGGAGAGCGGTTGATGTCCCTGTTTTGTTCTGATTTCGCTAATTAAAGCATTTCCCGTTATTGAAAAATCCGAAAACGAGGTTAATTTTAGCGGTTGATCGTGGTTGGCTCCGGTGCAAGCCACAGTTTCTTTGGTAAAATCATACCCGTGTAAGTCTCTGGTAAGCACATAATGCCGACTGCGATTCCCCAGAAATGAATTCCAAACGTGGGAAATTATCCTCAGGTGAAGACTCACGTCGTATTCCAATTGTATGTTTTGATTCATTATTCCCGGCATACTCGTTGCAAACCCTGGGTTTTCAACAATTTCCTCTTTTTCTTCAAACTTTTCAATCCATGAATGAGAACGGAAATATTTTTTGCAAAATGTCAACGTCGCCAAAATGTCGTGCGCGGTTTGAACTAAAACCGGGGGTGGCTCTTGGTTATTCACTGGTTTGAAATTTAACTCCGTTTTTAACGACATTGTTGGATGTAGAAGGTTTTTACTAATTTTCGTTGATTTACCAAGGCCAAGTTGGGAAAGCATTTTGTAAATCCCGCTTTGAGCATTTTCAAATACAAGGTTGACGAAATCCCGACATTGATGACAGGTTTCAATGTGAGTAGCTTCCAGAGAGGTCAATTCAAATGAAGTTTTCCCTTTTTTTATTTTTCCCAAGTAGAAAGCAAAATTAAACGCTGCTGGTTCTACGGAATGAAAAGCTTCTTGAAAAATATGCTTTGTCAAAGATAAAATCCACTTCGTTGGTAAAATGTGACCAATTCCTTCTTTGAAATATTCAACCCGGTCTACTTCATTATTTGGCGGTGATGCGGCGGAAATCAAAACGTGTATTTTTGGAATCCCGCTTGGAACTAAGTCTTTAACACTTACTTCCCCTTCCTTCAACCCTTTTTCTTCATACCGCCAAGTTCTAACTCGGGAAAATTCAGAGAGGGGGTAAGAATATTTGTAATTTTTTCGATTTTTGTAATTAATTGGGTAGTATTGTGGTGGATACAACAAATCAATTTGAACTTGGCAGTTCCACGGTTTTGATTTTGCAGAAAATTGGTAAAAATTAATTAAATCGCAGAAAATAAAAGTAGAATTAATTGCAGATGTAAAATTCACGTCTTTATTCGTGCAGCGATTTAGGTTGGGATACCCCTTGGGAATATTAAGACTGCTGGGCTCTAGTCTCCATTCATAGTCTTTTTGAATTTCGGTTGGGAGGTATCCTCTGGAAGTAAAAACTATTGGAACTCTCCGTCTAATAAGAATTGGAACTTTGGAGGGAGTTGTATCCACACTGGGGAGGTTATTTAAGATAAATAAACAGTTCAAGGTTGTTAAAGGATTGTATATTTTGGAGAGGTCTACCGGGTCCCAACTTTGTGTGACGTTGCCCCACAGGGCAAATTGGTCTTCGTGAATTTCCTTAAAGTCAGGAAGACTTCTTGGATTTTCTACTTTTGTTATTGTTGTTCTTAGTAGCTGGGAAACTACGCAGTGGAATAGAAACAAAAGTTGAAATTTTAAAAAATAACGGAGCATTTTAGAGAAGAAGCTGGAAAGAATAATTGAAAAGGTATTGCGGTCTGAACGGTTATAAATTTTAAAACTGAATTGAATTTTGTGCTGGCGAAAGATAGAAGGTAGGTTTTGTAAAGAATACTATTTGGAAAGGAGTGAAATGTTTAAACTACTTTTTTCTTGAAATATTGCTATTAACTAAAAGAATTCATGATTTTGCCCAGTTTAATTTACAATGCAAACCTAGAAGTAACCAGATAATCCAAGGTACTAACCCGCTCTTCTGAATAAAAAAGAGTTTAGGCTTTCTCCAATCTCTACCCCTACGGTAGAAAAAATACTCCACAGTGGAAATTTTGCAAAAAATTATCGATTTTCGTTAAAATTGAACTTTTTTCTGAGATATATGGCTCTTTACTAAATTAAAAACTTTTTAAGAAAAAGCCAACTTTGAAGACTCCTTTCACAATTTGATGGAAGTTACTGCCTATGAAATGAATAAAATTATAATGTTTTGGCATTAAACTTTGCAACTTAGCCTTATGCTGGTTACTCGTATTAAGCATCTCAAAAAGGCTCTTTCCAATAAACAAAATTAATTTCAGTTTTTAATTACAAATGCCAACAGGCAGGGCAGAGTAGATAAATACTTTACA